>JAMKCH010045743.1:0-58509 GCA_023653785.1 Ophioderma brevispina | reverse complement strand
TTTTAAATTGGTCTGGAAAGACACCAGAGCCAAGATATTTATTGATTGCACAACTTATATTGCTCTTAGCAACACATTCACTCTCATAAAAACAATTTTACAGTCAGCATGTTCAAGTTCGTTCTTGTAATAGACTTGCTGATAGGTCATCGCATCAAAGGAAGAAGATGCTCAGGTAAGGACATTGGTATACGAATTTATAATAATAATAATAACAAGTTTTTCTACAAAAATTAATAGCAGATATAATACCTTTCAATACTGCGGGATATGTAAAGTGTAAATGCCTAAATGCATTTCAAGACTGCGTGGTATGTATAGTGTAAAAGTTGCACATTTTCGTTAAGCTGAATAAAATGCATCTCAATTACTTTCTTTGAATATTAATGACCAGTGGAAGTACATCACACTCCAGCAAATAATAGCACTGTTAATATTCATTAAGGACGAAGCACTGCAGATTCCTTTTTTTATCTGGACGTGCAAAGCCATTGTTATACTGTCTATGCAGTTGAAAAGATTTCATAAGTTATCACCACCCCGATTTATCTTGAGCCATTGGGTCATTCCATGCCAAAACACCAAGGTGCAGAACCCACCCTCTCAGATTTTGTTGAAATTGCAGTCAAAGGTACGTTTTATGGGGCTACAGAGGAGGTCAAATAAAATTCAAATTCCATTCCGTTTTGAAGTTGTGGGCTCTCAAAATTTTACGACTCGGCCTATAAAATTGTGATTGTTAAAAAACTTTATTTTGGGATTTTTTTTTCATCACTACAGACCACTTTAGATGTGATCAGTATCATCCAAAACATGTCCCAAACAATTCCTACATGACATGTTAGGTGAACCAGTTCAAAATTTTTCTAGTACCTAGTCAAATTTTGCACTTTTTCAGGTAAAGGTTTCTGAATTCTGCAACTTTTAAACCAAAATGGGCCAAACTTTGCTTCATCTGTTTTTCGCTGAAGACATAAAAAATGCAAAACAAAACTTATATCACAATTGTTATGGTGTATGCTAATATTTGTTCAATGCTATATAGAACTTCATACCAGGTGTACGCGTTAAGTTAGTGCCATCTATGTGTGGTCCAATTTTAGTTCATTTTGCAGCTGGGCAATTATATGAGGGCTTTAATAGCAGTGTGGACACCAGATGTCATTTGTTTACATAAATAAAAATAAATATTAGTCTAATATTAGTCTTACTTACTTTGTCACATAAGATCCTTTTCGTAGAAATTAATGTTTTCGGTGTACCAAGGTGGCCATTGAAACTGATACCAACAATTTCACCTTGATTTTGGTATAGGCATATACCTGTTACGTACACACACTGGTGATGCCTTTAGAAGAAGGAAAGCTGGCTTAGCTGCATAACAAAATCAACTCAAGTTCCGTTACCTTGCTTATTGATTTTTTGTATTGTGTGTGTGCCATGTACCGCATTAAAATTAATTATTAGTTCCTCGTTGCAGTGGCCTCTGAAAAGTGAGGAGGGAGGGTGGTTTTTATTTTTTTAAGCAAATAAAGCAATGACACTAAAATATGGCTCTTTCACTAAAAAACTTTCAGCCGCATTAGAAAAAGAACGGTGAGATCATTTTTATTTTAAGTTTATAAGGAATAGAACCCCTGGAGGTGTCTAAAGTCTAAATTTACATGAAAGTGACCGTGGTTGATTAATAACACAATTAGGCCTATTATCCATCAAATTTTCAAAATAGAAAACATGTTCATTTAAGAAAATTGAAAAATAAAAAAAAAGTTTGAACTTTTCCCAAAAAGTGAGGAGGGTGGGCTACGAGAATCTAATATTTTTTTTATGCGGCCTAAAGGCAACCTTGTAATTGGCTTAAAACCTAGCAGTGGAGCGGTTTGGACTGCAAAATTGTCGACAACCCCTCCCCTCGGTACAACAAAACGCAACCACTTCTATTCGAAAGATAATAATGAATCATTTAAAAAATGATGGTTGTGGTCAAAAACTTTGGTGGCAGGGTGTTTTTTGGGTAAAAAAAATCACGTTTTTGAGCTAAAAACTTAAGAAAATCAAGATTTATTAATTTATTTATAGCAAACAAATTTTAATCATGATGCAATACTATCAATCTCTGACATTTATATTATAGATTTCTGTTTTATACAATATATAAAGGGTCTAGAATTTTAGCCCCAAAATCACCTTTTTCCAAAAAAACATCCGTTTTACCACATGTCACCACAACGAGTATTACCTGAACCCTTTATGCATATCAATAACAAACAGGATACCATAAAAATATGATTGTAATATTTTTACTTAAAAAAATAATAATTTCGCTTAATTTGCAGCCCAAAATGCATTTTCGGCCTAGAAATCATCCTGCTACCAAATATTTCAACCACAATGTTATTTCGCTTTGAGTCGTATGTAGGGATTACTATACGGGTTAACCCACGCCCACAGGATTTTGAAAAAAAATATACAGAAAGTTACGGGGTGAAATATTGACGTGTTAATATTTAGAAAATAGGAACTATATAGGCCTAAGCTACAGGATATGCTGCAAACTACGATGAATAAAAAATACGACTACGGGATGTTGTGAGGGGGGCATCTATATGGCGAGAACTTTATATGGGAGTTTTGAGGAGTTATGAGAAAAATATGTGGAAACTGGAACTACAGCTTACCCCACACAGGCCTACTTTTGATAAAAAAATCTTATACGGGATTAAATATTGAAGTTTTATTATTTAAAAAAAATACGAGAAGAAAATAAATATACGGAAAGTTATACGTGATTTAATATTCAGTTGACGTTTTCTTAGAAATCGGTAACTATTATGAGCTATAGGATATGATAGGTACGGGAATTTGAGGTATTAAAAGTGTAAAAAAATACAAAATTTGCGAATCGGGGAGGCCTAAAGTTCAGGGATACGAGTTTGGTGCAGTCTCGCCATGCATAGTGTGTCACTTCTTCAGTGATCGCTTCAGTTTTACTGATCGCTCCCGTTCACTAAGCTAGCGGGAGCCCGCGCGAAGCGCGGGCCTCCCTCTTTTTCTAATATCATATATTTATCCTTCAAATAAAGGTAGTTGTGTTTTGTTGTACCGAGGGGAGGGGTAACTCGAAAACTAGAGCACTTTTCAAAGCTCGGCCACTCCATTATAGGGAACAGACTTGGTTTTTCGCGCCACCTCTGCTGTCACAGAAAGTTGTATACCAAAATGTTCCTTGAAGTCTGAAGAATAGGGTGGGCCATTTTGCACACTTGGATGTTAAAATGACCTTTGACCCCAGAGAAAGGTCAACCCTCGTTTCCATTTATTTCAGAAAAATATGACAAAATGTCTATAAAACCTATACTGAAAATTGTGTAAGAAACATCTCTTTTATGAACTATACAATTGACACTATACATTTCATGGGTAAAATAACTTCAAAAATACATGTAATTTTATACAATTTGAAGATCAGGTTAAGCCTAAAACCAACACCTCCACCCTTATCCATAGATACCCACACCCCAATTTGCGTCCACACCCACATTAGATTACCGTACTATGTAAAAATTGACCTTGACTGATTTTGACTATTTTTACAAAAAAAAAGGAATTTTTGCATGGGATTTTTTTTTAAAAGGTTTAATTGACATTAAAAGTACATGTATATCAATGTATTGAGATGGATGTTAGGATAAAAAGTAAATCACGACACCTTTCTGTAACCTACGGATTTTGACCTATGACCCCTTGAACATCACAGGCCAGCATTAAAGTGGACGATTTGAGTGATTTTTTCAATTTTTGACTAAAAATTTTTCATCATTTTAATCAATTCTTCTAAGAAAACAAGTTTTATTACTACTCATATTATTGTTTTACAACAGCACTTTATTTTTGGTGTAGTTGTAGATTCATCAGGTAGGGCAGTTACCATGGCAACCACAATTTAAACCTTATTTACCGTTGCCATGGTAACTGCCCCACTTGAGAATTCGACAACTGGCATTAAATTAAAGTTCTCGTATATTCCAACAACATCAGTTGTAAAAGAAATGTTTATAATGCAAAAAATGATCAAAAATTATGAAAAAGTTGCAATTTTGGGCCAAAATGGAGAAAATGACCAAAATTGTGCCTTTTCTGCCAGCCAGCATGTTTCTAGACATCGTAAGTCAAAAACCGTATATAGCCTCCGTAGGTCACAGAGAAGTTTAATTGTGATTGACTTTTTTGTTCAAAACATTCATCTGAATACACTGGTATAGGCCTACATCATTGTGTTGATAAAATCATTTTCCTAGAAATATCCCGTGTAAAAATTACTTCTGGGGTGGAAATGGCCCAAATCAGTAATGGACAATATTTGACATTGCAGTCAAATGTGGGTGTGGACAGAATGGGGTGTGGGTGTCTGTTGATGAGGGTAAGATTGCTACTTCTTTGCTTAAATCAGAGATCATATTGCAGAGAATTGTTTCCTAAGTTCTTTTGAACACGAATTACACAAGTGTTTGTTGAATAATTCAAATAGGAGGTGTTTTTCAAGAAAATAATTTTGCCTTAAATTTCGCATTTGGTGAAAAGAGGTTTGACCTTTGTCCTTTCTGTGGGTCAAAGGTCACTTTAACATCCACATCTGCAAGATGGCTCACCCAGATTTTATTCCACAGACTTTCAGGAACATTTTGGTATATGAATTGTTGTGACAGAAGAGGTGTCCCAAAAACCCTTGAAATCAGGCCTTGGCCTCCTCTAATAGTCATAAAGTTTGCATCTTTTACGAGGTACAATGCTACAACAGTTACCCACACCACTAACGCACTTATACCCAGGAGTCTATGGGAAAATGGCAACTTTGATCATGTTTTTCTGTTCACATGTGTAAACTCTCACAGAGAAATACCACACATACCCCCCAAAGTACAAGCTGAATCACCAAATAACCAAATTTTTGAACATATGATGACCGGAAAAATGTTTTAGTTCGAATCACCAAACTGGCCCGATGTCAGACCCGACCGGCAAACCCAAGATTCTCTATAGTCTCCAAGAGTAGTAAATTTTGCAAATCGTTTTAAATTGATACCGCCGGAGTAAATTTGCAAACATTTCACACATCAAATTTCACTGTCCAAATGGCGCTTAGTTTGAGAAAAACTACCAGTCGAACCATGTCAATCATGAACTTTCATCACTTTCATTAATATAACTAGTGCTTTTCAGACATTTTAAAGCCCTTTTTTTCCAGTATGCCATGCAAGAAAGTGTCCATCCAAGATTTTGATCCTTCCGGTCAAGCCAGGTTAGTGGTGTCTAACCTACACACAGATATTGCAACACACATATAGGGAATAGGTCCTCCTTATCCTTCTTCGCTCGAGCTATTATTATAAGTATCTATCTTGTGACAGAACAAAGGGACAACTTCGACGCACTTTGTAGAAAAATTAAAAGTGGATGAAGTTGTAAAGACTATTTAAAAGGTTCATTTCGGATCCTTGCCCTCATTTGGTTATTGTTTTCACAAGAATCAGAGATCTGCGAGAAAAGGTTGGCGCAGCGTTTTGAAAATTCTCAAGACTGGAATACTTAGCTACCGAAAGGCATTGTGGAAAAAAGGATGCGGCCCGAAGCGATTGCGTGTTCCCTTTTCCTCTTGGCGAGCGAAGAAGAATCCGCCAAAACGTTCAATTTTCCTCGCTAGGTTCTAAAGGTTCATAGCCAATTACGATACATAATTAAACAGGCGAAAACCTCTTATTTAACGCGATGCGAAAAATATGTCCCGCAGAATGCGTGACACTAACAATGCGATAAATACACTACAACAACACCCTCACCCCCCACAACAACCCCCGCAGCACCCCCCCCACCCCATCCCCCACAACCCTGCCAAACCCAACACCCGCAACAATCACACCCCAACTTCCCCAACAAAACACCCGCCACCACACCCCTCCCCAACACTCTTGCAACACAATCCACCCCACCCCCTCCTTACCACCCTCACCCAACCCACCCCACCCCAAACCCACCGTCCATAATAACGCTCCCCAATCCCAACCCCCCCCTCACCTACTCCCCTCTCCCTCCACAACCCCCCTCAACACTCTCCCCCTCCCAACACCCTCCACCCATCCCCCACCTCACCTCCGCCCCCCCCAACACTATCACCCCCGGTCCCCTCCCCCCCACCGACCCCCCCCACCCCTCCCTAACCCCCATGCCCACCCCACCATCCCTCCTCCCCCCCCCCCCCTCATCCCACCGCCAAGGTGCCCCCCCCCCCCCGGCTCCCACATACACTAACCCCGACCCCCCCTCCCCTATGACATAGTGGTCTCATGTAGTGAAGGAATCTTGCCTATCCGATGTATCGTGCAGAGAATAATAGCGATTACGCATATTTAATTAATTAGCTCATTTGCATAAAAACCCTAAAAAGGAAGCCGCATATATATCACTACTGTCAAATTGGCAACAAAGATGTGCCCCCTGTGGCTTTCATGCAGCGCCGGAATTTTGAGTATCCAATGTACAGTGTCATAAATATAGCAAATTACGCTGATTTTTGCATATTAATTAGCTCATTGCACATAATCATTTGCTCCAAATGCTCCAAAATCTAATCGAGTCGAGAACTCTTCAAGCCCCTTCCTTCCACCAAGGAACATCATTAATGCCTTATGGAACTCTAGAAAACTTGTACACAGGCCTTGCAGGTAAAATTTCATAAATTAAATGCAAATTATATACTTAATTTACATTTTTACGCCAACTCTATCAGGCCTAGAACTCATCAACCCTTCTTTCCACCAAGTTACATCATTGTTGCCCTTACGGAACTCCAGATAAATCGTTCACATCGTGGTTACATTTTCATTACAGACGAACGGACGGACGAACGGACGGCGCTGCTCATTTTGAAAGTCCCCCGTTTCCAACTCTTTCGCGAGGACAACAAAACATGTAACGGACTCCTCTGATGCAAAAAGTCTCCAAAGAACCCCTTCGTTTTCCCCTTCCGGAGATATTTGAGATTGTAGGTAGTGGCCATTACTGACTGATAACGTTTAATCTCTCGCGCAGTACTAGTTTAGATTATCTTTCGCAAGTCTGTGACACAGACTACATAAATAACACTTTCCTTCCGGACCGCAGTACTCATTCACACTATCTTCACCTTCGAAATATTGACCTTTATAGGGCTTGGCTTATGACCCCTCTCAGAGACCCATTAGCACCTGTCATAATAACCCCTGTAACTATGCAGATTTACTTTAACTGTTTTAAATATCTTTTCAGTTTATACCAATTGACTATTTTGTACACTTTGGGAAAGCATTGAAGCATTCTTTTCAAGTTTAATACCTGACAGTTTTTTTTCCATATAGAACTAGCGGAGGACCCTCTCTATTCATGTAACCCCGCTGCAAATTATTCCCCATTGCCAAGTTTGACTTAGAATCGTTGACGCAGGTTCCCACCTTGAAAAGTGGAATAAAATTTTCTTTCACTACAAAATCTCCTAGTACTCTAAACCTGTCCCAGTCCCAAACCCTGATGGAGCTATCCTAGTGGACTGGGCCTCAAAATCCCGGGTGTACAACTATTGCACGACCCCAATCAACCAGACACCTTCAACTCCGGCAGGTGGAATACGTCTACACACCCTGACCTTGCTTTTTGCAAACATGGACAACCACCCCATTCCCCGTACTGTTCTCGACGCTTGCCGAAGCCCAACACCGACCATACACTTGATCGCTCAGGAGAGCCATGCTAAGCGATACCAACAAGCCAGTGAACATGGTGAAAAGGTGTAACTTCCGCAAGGCAGACTGGTGGACGCCAGTTTCAAGACCTGTGGATTCAGAAGTACCCAACCTTCCCACACCAACCTCCTCCTCCAACCTGGACAGTTCCTACACAGCACTGTGTCACCTCTTTATAATATAGCAAAGCAAACCATTTCCACGTGGCTGCCGTCGCAGTTATATCCCATCCCTGGATGAGGAAGGTGATACTCTTTCAATGACTTCCTGATTCTGAACCCGGGGGAAGAACTTCATCCAAGGCTTCATACCTGACAACCTGTCTTGAACAGCAACGCCGCGAGCGCTGGAGGAGACGCTCCAAGAAATCGACTTCACCCACTAACAAAGCAGGAAGGCCTTGAAGACTATAAACCGGCCTCACCGGCAGAATTTCCCAAACCATCGTAAATGTCCATTGACTGCCAACTCAATTGCTGAGCAACTCCTCGCAAATGTCGTTTCAAGAACCATTGTAAGGATCACACTCGCCTGTCAAAAAAAGAATCACCAGTCTGGACTCCGTCGAGCCCCCCCGTCGTGGACGGGTTTCACTTTCAAACAGCCTCAACTAGATGAGCTTACCTCTGCTATTGCTCAACTAAAGAGTGGAAAGCACATGGCCCTGATAACATACCTGTAGAGTTCCTGATGCAATGGGCCCACGAGTCTTAGACATGTCCCCCCATGTCCCCCCCACGTTTTTTGGGTGGGGTACACAATATAATCAATTCCCCCCATGATTGTCACTAATGCCAGCCCGCTTACCAAGGAGGATCCGGGCTGCGCCGTCGCCCCTTCCGTCGCTAAAAAAAAATCATTCGACAATGACCCTTACTTTATACTTTAACCCATAATTTCCAAATGTGTCCGCTCGGAATCTAAGGGTTATGACTTTAATTTCAGTGCAGGGCCTATTTGGTTTGAGAAATGACGACAGTTTGGGAGATCGCCCGACCAATTTTTGTACTTTTCCTTGCAACGTCCAGCACGTGCACCTAAGACTCAACCATCACTACTCCATCGAATTTAGACGGTCGTTACTATATAAGAAAAAATATACTTCCAAACAAATAATAAAGGCTTATTATACGCCAACCTTGCGTTATGGTCTATTCCCGAACTGGAATTTTTAATGGTTCAAACTTAAAATTTGCGGCCGACCCGCTACGGCCGACCGCTGACGAGCATTCACGTTTTTCTTTTTTCAAAAAACTGGCAAATAAATATGAAAATGAAACATTTTAGAAAATAACACCTTATCACAATATAGGTTTGTAAATTTTCTTAAAATTTTTTGACCTTTAACCATTCTTTGTTTCTGCATGTTCCATTCAATACATGGGAGTGGAGTGATTGCTTTCATTTTATAATACTCATCGGGAAATTAACTCGCCTTGACCAATTGACTTTAATAGTTGGGGAAGACGTAAATTAATGTTTCGTTTTAGTTTTCCAATACAGAATTTCATGGACAATATGAACATCATGGGTGCATTTTTAAAATGTGTTCCTTGGTTGTTTTTTATAAGGTGGCAAAATTTGTACAGGTAATTTATAAAAGTGTTTAAATTGTTTTAAAATTTCTACCAATCTGTTCGTTGCTCATAAGTTTCTAAAAATATAGTGTGCCATATTTACGACCTATTGTTTTAGTACATAGGCTCAAGAAAGTTCAAGGTATTATTCAATCGAATTGTTCCCAATTTTGTTGAAACGGGTTTTAAAAAATCGTTCATTGGGTCACACTAAATAAGAAAATGTTATAGATTTTGTGTTCACGTTTCAGGAAAGATCAAGACTTTACCGATATGATTGGTCTCCTCGCCGTAGACCCTTGTAGACCAACGGCCATATTGCCCTCTAATTATTAAACTCTACAAATCGACCTGTATAATTTTCGGCTTCTGTACAGTAAACGAACAATTTTGGCACCTTTTAATAACAAACTGATGAATCTGAAAATTTACCCCCATTGTGACCTTAACCTGTGTTTTTGCCTTGTAATTCTTGTACTAAAAAACCCTGAAGTTAGGTTAAACTAATACCTTTCTGTCAGCCTGGAAAGGTATTGAACATGATGGTATACTTTTTAAACACATTTTGCCATCCTTTTTTAATGTTGAAACCTTGTCTACAACCGTTCCTCCCCGTCCCCCTAGAATACTCATCCAAGAACACATTTAAAAAAATGACACCCATGATTTTGAATCCCCATACAATTGTGATTTAGAAAAACCTTGGTTTGCAAGATGTATATAATTTTACCAAAAATACGTCCCATGTAATATAATATTCCATATTTAGGGCCTACTCAACATAAGATTAGGTGTTGAAAAAAATTACTGTGAATGACCAAGACAAACAGAGAAAATTAGATCCGCCGTAATGTTTTTTTTTCGATGTATTTCATAGTAAACTTTCTGACCTGGCTTCACAGGTAAATTGCAAATCAGATTCCGTTGAATTCAATGCATAATTATAATCGTGCATGATTTCATTGGTCTTAATTTTAGAAACAACCGTAAACAAGTATTGATTAAAGACTGGAATTCCGCTCTCCCCCGTGGTTCATTTGGTGTTGGGGCAACGAACCATGAGAAAACCCCGTCCTTCGGAGGGACTTAAGCCGTCGGGTCCATATCCATGTATATGATATCGTACGAGCCGTTTTCGATAAGGAAGTAGGGTGAAAACCCCTGGTTGTCCAAAGTCGTCCTGGATCCCCTGGGCATCATTGGAACGCAGTGTCTGAACACTGAATGATCTACCCAGGCTAATAAGAAATAAGACAGAAATAAAATAAATAAGTTCGAACTTAATTGGGGCGTATCACACACCGGGACCAGATTGTGCAAGGATTCACGGATGACCTGGACCAGAACTTGAAGAGTCTTGCTCTAAAAACCCCATAACTACGACAAATTTGCCCAACAGGGAACAAGACGGGCCGGAGATTCATATCAGAGGCTGTAGGACGAATATTATACCAGGCCTTTCCAAGGATGTGCTATATAATATCAAGAGTATATTATCATGTTTTTAAGCTGATCCTTTTTCGGCTGGAAACCGCTGCTAAAGTGAGGAGTTTCGGAGAGGATCTCCCAGGAAAAGATCAAACCTGGTCATCTTTAATTGAATCCACTGATATGACCCATAAAAGCAAAGAAAGCATGGTCCTATAGTATACCATCCGAAAGCTCCAGGGGATCCAACAGAACCCCCCACACCTAACCAAGTTTTGCCCACCAACTGCTTTTTAAATGGCAATTTGCCGCAAGAGCCCCAAGAAGATCAAACTAGAACACAAGAGTATAGTGGGACCCTGGTTTCACTCGCCCCTTCAACATGGACGAATTGGGAATCCGGTGTTGCTAAACTTCAACCCGGAAAAGCAGTAGGCATTGACAACATCTCAACGGAGCAGCTAAAAATCTCTGCCCATTAGCAAAGGAATGGCTGTTTGAGCTCTACAATTGCTGCATTATTTCCCCAGATCTGGAGGAAACACATTTTATGGCACTCTAAAGCCTGGGAAGATCCATCCATCCCAAGAGCTACAGACCAATATCACCCTCAGCCATACCTCCTACAAGCCTTTGAACGTCTCCTGCTCAATCGTATTGCACCTTTGATAGACGAACACTCTCATACCAGGACAAGCAGATTTCCGGCCAATCAAATCAACAGCCAGTAACTCAAAACTAATCACCATTGAGGATGGTTTTTCGAGAAGGGTTATGTAAACCGGAGCTGTTGGTCGTCGACCTTCAGCAGATGGCCTACTCCATAAGATTCTGGGAAATTCAAGGACATCCGCTTGACTGAGCTTATCCGGGATTGCTGGCAAACAGGGATGTTCGTTGTTCAGCTAGGAGCGAAGGAAGAGCCGATGGCGTAGGCTCGAGAATGTCTAAACCACAAGGGTAGTGTGCTGCACCTCTCCTGTTCAACAGCTATACCAACGACAACCCTAGGAGTGCAGGAACCTTCGTTTTTGTTATAATGCAGATGATCTTGGAATTATCGCACCAGATGCCGACTTCACAGTTTTGAATAGCTACACTCTCCAAAGCTTTGAAAGAACTCACTCCTTATTTGAGGAAAACCACCTACGTTCAAATCCATCCAAGACCCCTTGTGTGCTTCCATCATGCAAACCGTTAAGGCCAAACGTCAGCTTAAAGTTCCTGGAACACCCCTGGATCACCGTGATACCCTGTCCTACCTAGGAGTTACCGTTTGGACCCGCACTCGCTCTAAAGACCCCACTCAGAAGACGAAGAGTAAAGTATGTTTCACAGCAATAACATCTGAACAAACTCACTTGCAACAAGATGTGCTCGCCCCTAACCCTATGATCGACAGGCACTTGCCTGTGCTAACCCATGTGCAGAGTAATCCTGCCTGTAGGGGAACTATCAAGCCAAGGCCAAAAGCTTGATTCAGCGTTTAAATTGCCTCCTGATGCCGGCTTATTATAGGATGCCTCCGTCCAACAACAAAGGAAAACTTATACAACCTAGCAGGAATTGCCCCAATTGCTCACCAACATCCGTCGTAGGTACGAGCATACAAAATCGTAGCTGCCAAGTATTTTAATGTTAAGCACCCTATGTCTGTACAGATACCTGCTTGCCACCGCCTTAATCCCTAGAGAGTTTCTTAAGCAAAGTCCCAACCTCTTGATAACAAGTCCCCTCTAAGAAGTCAAGAGAGGTGCGCCTTTGTGGAAGAAAGAACATCAACCAAGTAAATCTATGGTGATTGAACCTGTGAGCACTCCCCACCTGGAGCTGACTCCCATGGGCTTGAAGGCGATGCTCAACAGATTTAGAACCAGAATTGGCCGATCTAAGAGTTCCTTGCAGAAGTTGGGGCTAACCTGGATGCAGATCAGGACATCGACACTACCTGTGGTTGTGAAAAAGCAACCACGCAATGGAACATCTCTTGGTCATGCCCACTGCTGTAGCAACAGTGCACACCCAAGGATCTTTCGGATTTCAGTGAAGCAGCCCGACGTTGTACCCATCTCTGGACACGATAAGAAGAAGACCGGGACGGTCGGGCCCACTTACGATTAGCCCCCCCCGCTGGCTGGGACGACTTTGAATTTTGCCCGCCCCACCCCCCCCACCCCATCCCGACTGCCTCGGTACGACGCCACTGCAAAAATGTGGTTTACTGTGTGAACTCCATTGGAATGGAAGAAAATGTACGATGTATAAAACCGTTTTCATAACGGCTTCCTTTTTTGCGTTTCTTTCATTTTTGCAGAATAGTAGTTTAAAAAATGACCATATTACGATTAGTCAGAAAAAAATACAGTTCAAGAACATATCGAGTTTTCGGGGTCAAACGTATTCTATGAACAAGTTTCGTGATACACCGGTTTTTTTTTTTTTTTTAGCAGGAGCATTCTTTTGAAAACCTTTTTCTAAGGGATCTAAATTTGGTCCGTAAGATATAATTTTTATGACAGTTTTATACACAACACTTAATCGTGGCCATATTCCTCAGTTTTAAATAGCGGAAAGCGTTTACAACAATCGGAACATCTCAAAAAGCCTTTCAATCGAACGCTATTTTCAGATCGGTGATCATATCTAGAGCATTATAAGTGAGGTAGCTTGTCCCTTTCAATTGTTTCGAATCAAATTTGCATAAGAAAAATGTGTTTTGGGAAGTGATATTGCATGGGTTCCGCGGCGAAGCGCGGGAAGGGCCCCATACAACCCCCCTGCGCCCGTTGATATATGAACTCTCATAACATTTTTATATTCAAAACAAAACCTAAACCATCAACCTAGATTTTAAGACTGTTGATTATATCTAGAAGTATTATAAAGTGAACCACGTATTTCAAATTGTTTTCTTCTTCCAAATTGCATAAAAAATGTGTTTTTGAAAGTGAACAATTGTCATGGGACCGCGCTTCGCGCGGGCGGGGACACCCCTGCCGTACACCACTAAGGCCAGCTACTACACAGACCCTCCGTTCAACGAAACCGAAACCATCAACTAGATTTTTTCTTTTTAATACCGATTATCATACCGGTAATATTATAGGTGAAACACTTTAAAATGCAAATTGGTCTATCAATTTGCAATTGTTTCTACAAATTTGCTGAAAAAATGTGTTTTTGAAAGCGATCAGTGGTGGTGGTTTTCCGCGCTTCCCAGCCGCCAATTTACGCGGTCGCCAATTATAATTTTCAGTTGGTCTCCCTCGCTTGAGAGGGGCTGGGTCTGCCCCTCTCGCTTGACTTCCGTACATAGTTTCTCTGAAACAGGAAATTTTACTGTAAAAATCACAAACATTTAAAATATTATCGTGCTGCTACGCTCGCCGGATATATCCATTTTTACGACGATCGAAAATCGGACACTGGGGGGGGGGGGGGGGTTCTAGGGAGTTGAAGGTGGGGATCGAACAATTTACCAATGTCCCCCCCCCGATTGAGTAGCGATTGACGCCCCTGGCCCTACCTTCGTCCGCCGGTGATACGATATCTCAAACCCCAACCATCAACAGTGAGTTGGCTCCAACGTTTACAACACATTTATCTGCTGCTGCCGTCATACGCAAGAAGAGAGAAGGCCAAACAATAAACTTACACTCATCCACCCAAATACGCCTCACTAACCCACTAACAACTCGCGAACAGGGGAAAACCTATATCCCTACCGTCCCTTGATCGTTCAAGGATAGCAAACAACCAGCGCGCGCTGTCACCTTTCGAGCCTAGTTTTAAATCCGTTTAAGATAAGCACTCCTGATATATCTCCCAGACTTAGTAGGAAAAATATGCACCGATTAGTGGTGTTCTAGGTCTCTCGGCTTTGGCCCAGACTTGGCGGGTTTAAACCTGTGTCGTGTGAGCGCCTCAAACCATTTCATTTTCACCCCCGCAGATATATTTCTGTAGTTGCTTGTAGCTCCATCGCCTGAATGCCTTTGCGCTTCTGCTGAGCAGATGAATAGGGCTCGCTTCTGAGTGCAATTTGGCTGCTGTATCTGTTATAGCCTTGCTCTTTCATTTATGAAATGCCCACGGTGCCAAGGCATTTGTTTGAACTGATGTATTGCAAAACCTCGGCTTCCTACTTTCTAATTGGAAAGTGTATATAGATCATCCTCTGCTTTCACATCCCCCCTACATCTTGGTAATTTGCACTTCTTCTTGCTATATTATGCATTTGGTATAGTTCTCTCATATGGACCGCCAGCTCTAGATGATCACTGCCTAAGGCTGTCTCAGGGGATTTCTGGAGGGAACACTATTGTTTGTTTTCCTCATCCATCAGGAATTTGTTTGGACTCCCCAGGCCTCTGGTAAGACCGATTTCGATAGGTTAACCATCAGCTGTGCGAAAGACTATTGTAGAGGTGGAGTTCAGAATTCTCAAGTGCGATGTTTTTTTTCTGATTTGACCTTTAACGACGTACGGCGCCAGATCTGTAGAGATGCCCAGTTGTATCTTCCACTTTGTAATGAAGTGCTCAACCATTGAGGATTGGAACTGTGTACAATAACGATGGTGACATAATGAGTCCAAGATTGGTTTTGCCCCACAGCTTCAGTCTTCAATTGGCGGGATGGAAGTTGATCATGAATTGGGTTGATGTGGAAAGACAGCAGCTCTGGCGTCCAGACTACAAAAAGTTTGTTTTTCAAGGAGGTGTCGACCTGCATGACGGACTCCCAGTTCCAAACCACTGCCCTGTTTCGCACTTCCGTAAGAGACCAACATGTCTTCCACCTCTGCGTATGATTTGGAAGATGATATGATGTCAGATTCCACTCAAGCAGTACCCCAAGGTGTTTGGAGTGGTCTAGGAGATCAAAACACAGATTGAAGACGCAAGAAACAGGATGCAGGAGATGGGCAGCCTTGAAGATAATATCATGAACCGTTACAGTTCAGTTGTCCATTCAGTTGTTTTGCCACATATGGAAAACAGCTCATACATAGTATCGAATATGATCTTCTTAATGTGGATGGAACATGATACCACTCTAAGAAACGGTACAAGGTTGTGTGGTACAGTACTAAACCTTTGTTATCACAAAATGATATCCTAAAAAACCCCCCATCTAACATTTTTGTAGCATATAACTGGGTTTTTAAAACGTGTAGTTTTTTGCAATAAAAAATTCTAAAACGAACTTCGCTGGATCCTTTGTGGTGCTCAACGAAGTCAAAAGGAGAGGCTTGTGGCAAAAATTGCCACGTGATATATGCGCGTATGGGATATATTTTTCGCTGGCTTTGTTTCGTATTTGTACATGTGGGAGTTGTAATATACCACCGGGAATACCATGGTAGCTTCCATTATCATTGTACAGTGGGATATGGTCGGAAATCTGGATTTTTTCGCAAGGGAATACTCAATGGCCATTGAAACCCATCTGGTACGTTTTTATTTAGGGATATTCATGTGCCGATAGAGTTATACCAATAACGCTTTATTGCTCATTCTGGATAATCGTCTATTTCAGTGGCTAGTCTTTTTTTCTTTTTTTTTTTTTTTTTCCATAAAGTGCTCATCAAGGGATTTCCATATTGCGTCTTCAGATGGCTCGGCAGCAGATTTATGTAATCCTTGACATCAAGGTTTCGGCCAATATAGGTGGGCTACTTCTCTGGTCTTTCTTTTGTGTTAAAAGATCTTGCCTCCGACTCGAAAAAAGCACTGTGGTGTTATCCTGGCCTTCACTTCTTGGTTGGGTGCGCCGAATGTGCGACTTAAGTTCTTGCCTTCAGTGGAAGAGCATGGCTGCGATTGAACTTGTTCCAAAACTAGATCTCGTTTGGTATGGGCTTACATTATTGAAGCCTGTTTTTCTGCAATTGGACAGGTAGAACCAATATCATTAATTTTAGAACTACTCCTCTGTCTATTAGTAATTTCACAGAGGTCGTTGCCGTAGAGTCCGCCCCATGTGGTCCAAATATTCGCCCCGCTTTTCTCACTGGATAAGGGTATTTTTCTTAAAGGACGTCTGGCAAAAAAAATCCGGAGCGGACCCTTGTCTGGGTTAGTGGGAAATTGCAGTACATCTGAAACAAAAAATACCGCTACCTCACTTTTGCGGTGAATGTCATATTTTTTCCAGGGACGTAGGGATATGTAAGATACATGGAGTCATGGTGAGTAAGTGTATGGGAACTTAATTGTACAGGTGTTCTGTATTGACTCATCCAGATACCAAAACATTGTCTCGTTTATTGCAAATAACATAAGGAAATCAAAATTAGGCGAATCAACTTTCTATCAATTTATGGAGAAGGAAAACTGATGCCGCTGGAAAAGCGTAAATTAAAATACAAGAGAACGTACGGTGTTTCAATGGTCCATTTGAAGTTAGCATTATGGAATTTGATCCACTCCTATCCTTGCCTCAATGACATACAGAGACTCAGCCCATATTTTCAACCTCAAATAAAGACATGGTCCTCAAAATGGAGAGAAAGTGCGTTCGACCTATTTCTGGTAGACTTTTCATATAGAAGTCCCAAGGTGTTGCCATTATCCATTACGCCGCTACTTACATAATACGCGCATGGCGGAGTCAATTGTAATACCTCATTTGCATCCTTGAGCTTTCTATATGAAAATGTTTACCCTATATCTTCCGCCCCAGAGAAGCTGAGAATTTTCCAAAAACATTTTCTTGCATATTCTTGAGCGGTTGTGAAACCAGTCAAATATACCATTTCAGTAAAGAGTTATACCCCTTCTATAACTAATGGGAATATCAAATTCTGAACTAAATTTTCAAAAGGTTAAACCAGAAAATTATGAGAAAGGAAAGCTCAGAGATACAATGAATCTTTTTAGCCCAAATTGATTAGAAAGTTATTTTATTGTTTTCAAGCGAACATTTTTGTTCCGCAAATGGGTCTTGAAGGTGAAAATCCCCCCCCAGCCCCAGAAACGATTCTCCGTGATTTTGGTTTTGTAAAATAACAAAGTTTAAGCTAATTTCAATAAACTGACAATAGAAAGGTGTATTCAAAAACAGATTTCAGGGATCAGTCCTACACAACCACCGACTTTCTGCTCACATTTGTGGTTGGCCGCTTATACTATTATACCTGTTCATCCCAAATCATCACAATATTCTCTACCAAGTTTTCCAAAAAGTGGTGTTCGCTGTGACTCAGGTAGGCGCAATCAGCGGTTTAAAATAATTAAATACTTGAGCTCTGGCGAAATAACATTCACCAAGGGTAATAATAGAAGCCACGCCATTATCATCTCTAATTCGATTACCGGCATACACTTCCCATACCCCGTTTGACTCTGTCCCGTGAACACATCCACAATAAAACGTTATAAAGAGATGACTTCCAACTTTTGAAATGTTTAGATGTCAATACAAAGAACCGAGAAAGATAAGGAAGTGGGGTAATAACAAGGGGATTTATAAACTGTAATTGTAACCATTAATATATGAAGTCCTATCTGAGTTTCCAGCAGTTATGGGTTTGATCAATCTAAGTTTTAAAGATTTTTAACTTTGTAAATGTATGATTGCACGAAAGTTATAGTAGGTTGTGTGTATGTGATAACGGGTTAGTGTTTTTTAGATGAAAGTAATGACCAAGATTTATTTATAACACCATGTGTTGAGTTGTCGTTAAACTTTAAAACTCACTCACCACTGACTAAGTTTTGGGATAAAATAACGCTCATTTAGGGGAATTACATGATGGGAAAATTAATACCTAGTGTTTTAACATATTGGATCCCACGTAGACTGTACACTGACGTGGAAAAAGTATAGGTATCCTCAAACACCGGTATGATTAGTTCAGACTTGGACAAATTTATTTTGCACCGAAAAAGAAGCCAACTTAACATGAAAGTGTCGGAAAGACCTGAATACACCCTGTAAAAAATATGGTCATCTGCAGCATGTATCTGTATTGCCACACTTTATATATTTATCAACACCCTAACAGCAAGAATTTCAATCGCAAAAAAGAAAAAAATGGGATATAGGCAGCCCTGAAATTATCCCACGAGGGACATACTAAATAGGACTACTAAGAAACCCATTATTTATAACATTTTACCATTATACAAGATTTGACCCATTCAATAAAATATCACCCCAAGATTGAACCACTTTAGAAACCTAAAAGATAAAACCGTGTTCAACACGATTCCAATGCCTTTTTCATGTCTAGCAAGAACGATGACCCTGGATATTTAATTTCAACATACTCAATCAGAGCAATAATATTGATAGAATGTTATACCAATTTTCTGCCCTTCAAGAAACATAATTTTGGTCGTTATGAATAAGCCCATCAAGAACAAGTTTCAGTCGATTAGCCATGGTTTTGCAATGAGTTTATAGTCAGCTGTCGATAAAGAAATAGGGCAATAAACTGTTAACAAAATTAGGATAACGTCCCTTTGGGTGCACAGCGTAATAAACCATTTGAGATGGTGTTAAAATCCTATTTTCAAAAGAAAATTAATAAATCGGGCCATGTCAGAAAAAATACGATATAAAATGTCTGGAATGTCACCAAACTAGGAGATTTATTTATGAGACATGGATTTCAGAGTCAGTTGCAAAAGCAACTCTGTCTTTGACTATGCCTATTCAAAGTCTCGTTATTATACTGAGAAAGACGTGGGATATTAATTTGATCCATAAATGACAAAACCGCGTTTAGAAGCACCAGTATTAATGAAAAGTATAAAGCATCTATTATAAAGGCAATTAAGTTACCTTCAAATTTCATAGATCTTCGGATATTGAAGTAATCTAAGGTGAGACTGCGAATAACTTTCTTTTAACAAAATAAGCTTCTCTAAGTTGCAAAATATCTTGACCTCTTTTCACCATGCTCAGCCCAGAAAAATGTATTAACGGCCAGACCTGCTATTTCTGATGAGAGTTGTTCAATATTTTCAAAGATTGAGATCATCAACCAAGTTTCAAGGTTGGGAATTGTATCAAGTTTTATCAAAATCAGAAATGTCTTCGAACTTTTTTTCAATTTCTAATAAAGATTGATTTGGAATTAGGAGTTTCTTTTTTCCTCATGTTGGTGTACTGAATAACAATGGGCCGTAATAAAAACATTTTCGAGTATGCCATAAAATGTTAGGATTTGCAAGAGATTGATTATGGATCTTGAATTCATTGATTTTGGATTTATGAGGAAGCTAATGAATTGGGCATCATGTCTCAAATGACAATGGAATTTCCAGGGCCGTAACCAGACCGAGCCTCCGGGGGGGGGGGGGGGGGAAGACTCAAGAAGTTCCCGATTTTTCAGACGCCAATTTTTTCGGTCGTAGCTTGCAGTCGCGTCAAAGAGCGGGGGGGGGGGGGGGGGAGCAAGTACCAGGCCCATCCGGAGAACCTTCACTGTCTCTTTCCTTTGTCTTCCTCTTCTTCCCTCTGTCTTTCCTCTCTTCACTCTTTCCCTCTTCTTTGTCTTTTCTTTTCTCTCTCCTCTTTTTATTTCTCTTTTTTCTGTCCTTCTCTTTTCCTTCATGCTTTTGGCTCCCTTTCCCGAATTTTTATGTTCGGGGGCAGCTTTCCCCACCGCCCCCCTCCCCACTGGTTATCGCACTGTGCATTTCAAATCCTCTTTCGGGATATAGGCAGTAAATTAGGGACAAATGATGCGTTAGCCCATAACACTTGTGAATATAATTTAGAGAAATGAATTGAGAAAACTTTAAATATCAAAGTTTACCAAAATGATAGGGGTGGCAATAGTGTTTATACAGGGGGTCATAATATAACAAGAATTTTGTCTTAAAAAAAGACCCAGCATCGCTGAGACTAGTGTTTGACAGGGGTAGGACATGCCAACCTAAACAGCAAAAAGCGAATTCAAAATCCAAGGGAAAGTGTATAGCTAAATCTTGTAGATTTATTGACCTCTGCGTAGATGATAAACAATAGTCTTAGCTCTGATTTGAATAATTAAAGTCTTCAATGTATGCAAGTCTTTTAACACACCGTGAAACAATTCCAGCATCCATTATTATTGTGTTGCAGATTGCATTTTACTTGTGGATAACGGGTTGAAAATTTGTTACAGACATTTATATATGCATTATTTTTGTGATTTATATTAAAAAAATTGAACATCGACTTGTCTTAAACAAGAAAACGTGACAAATTGGACCAATATGTTGTAATTTATACGACGTAATATTAAAATGTTCATAACTTTGAGGATCGTTATAGAGAAGTGAAATAGCAAACAGCTAATACGTATAGAGCTGGTATTTTCATCTGCACTGGCAATATAGATAATTTTGCACATAGCTCGAATTGCTTTTGCATTATATGTATGATTATATTAATGTACTTTGTGAGTAATTAACATCAAACACTCTTATATAGAAGATATTTTGGAAATAATTTTTCATTGTTGTCTGGTTTAACAATGATATCACAATTGGGGTCATGTAATTAGATTAGTATTCACACTAAGAAAGTGAAATGACTACATACTTTGTGTTGGAAAAAATGAGACTCATTGGCGCATGTAACATTGCATAATTATGTGTAGGATGTTATAAGGCAATAAGTGCAAAAGTTATTACCACAAACAAGATCTATGGAGAGGAATTTATGTTATTAAAATAGATTGGATATTTAGCTTGCCAATGATATATACTGCCATGCTGGTGAGTTGTATTGGCAGTCCATGATGCACTCATTATGTTGTAAAACATCCCAAAATTATATCAGTGTAATTAGTTCGTTCCACCTACTAACTAATTAGGCCAAGACGTGCATTTTTTCTGTAGTAATGTGTAATGTTTTAACTGATTTGGTTTACCACTTGCAATGTGGGTACCTATGAGAATAGCAGTATCAAATTTTGCTATCCACTTTCTAGTGGTTTACAGTTGTCAGTTGATTTAATTAAAACGATTGCAATAAATTGCATATGTCATTATCATGTTCTGGTATTTGTAACCGGTGCACACATGTTATTATGGTAGTCCAGAACAGAATATGTAACTAGTCAAGATTTGCAACAATTTTTGAGGCAAAAAAGTATTAAACTTTGTGTCAAGATTGGTTTGGTATTGAATTAAAAAGTCGATTATAGGCCGACTTGTTCGCTTTTATTTACATTGTAGAATGTTTGTGGGACAAACATAATTTGATTCAGAACGACTAAGGTGTTAAATATATACATAGCGGGAGGTCCCGCGCTTCCGAGCGGGCTCCCGTAGTTGAGGGAACGGGAGCGATCACTGAAAAGAGAAAGATCACTGACACTGAAGCGATCACTGTGCTGAAACAGAAATGATTCACGAAAAAGAAGCGATCACTGAAACTGAAGCGATCATGAAACAGGAAAATGATTACTAAAACTGAAGCGATAACATTGAAGAAGTAAACAATATGGCGACACGGTCATAATCAAACCAGTGAAATACACACAACTCATCAAGTCACGCCCGTATGATTTACCGTCATCCTGAAGTTTAAGAATCCCCCCGTCACCAAAAAACTTTTAGTTAACTCAATTTCCAGTATCATATCCTGTATCTCGCTTTTTTTAGTTCCCAAATGTTAGTTCATTTCTCGTATTTTTTAAATATTAAAAATGCAATATGAATCCCTTTATATAAGTTTCCATTTAACTTTTTCATATGTCATATCCTAATTTTTTCCTCTCCATAACTCCTCAAATATTTCCAGTAATATAACTTGTTCTTAATCCTGCAGTTTATGAATTCCCCCGTAGCAACATCCGGTTGAGCGTATTTGTTCCACAACTCAAGTTCCCCGTATAGTTTCCAGCATATACGTTTTAGCTTAGCCCTATGTAGGCCCACTTCCTATTTTCTAACTTAAACCGCAATATTTCATCCCTTAACTTACCGTATATTTCAATTTTTTCTCACAACTAATCTCAAAACTACTTCCCCGCGTTTGTTCTAACCCGTACTTTGCATCACAATCAAAGCGAAATAATAACTGAACTGTTATTGATCATTTTTGCTTTACCCACCATCACGTTAGTAAAAATAGCTCGGATGGTTTTGCACTACCGCATACACAAGATAAGGCGCCTGTTACTTGCGTATACCGCATGTAGCGTATCACGAGTAACGTTGCGTACCGCAGATAGCGTTGCCACGCCGTAACCACCTGTCACAACGCACCACACATACGCGCCGCTTAGTAACGCTGTGCAACAACATGGTAATTTATCATCGCAACCGAGCACATTTTCGTTGATTTTTTCAAGTCATTCTGAACGGATTTCGTCCAATATATGCGCTAAACCGCCCGGTATCCTCACGCACATTTCATGTGAATTTGCGCAATATGGATCGAACTGACGGAGCCTTTTAGCGAACATACATACATATACATAAACATTTGGGCAAATTATAGTAAGACTAGCGGGCGGCCCGCGCTTCGCCCGGGCTCCCGCTAGTTGAGTAACGGGAGCGATCACTGAAGAGAAAAGATCACTGACTGAAGCGATCCACTGAAACTGAAGCGATCACTGAAACGAAGCGATCACTGAAACACTGAAGCGATTCACTGGAAACAGAAATGATCATACAAAATGAACGCGATTAACTGGAAGAAATAACACCATATGGCGACACCGTCATAATCAAAACCAGTGGAATACACAACCCATCAAGTCACCTCCCGTCATGATTTAACCGTCATCATGAAGTTTAAGACTCCCCCGTCACAAAAACAATTTTAGTTAACTCAATTTCCCGTTCATCTCCTGTATCTGTTTAGTTACAAATTTTTAGTTCATTTTCTCGTATTTTTTTAAAATAATTAAAAATGCCAATATTTAATCCAGTATAAGTTCCATTTAACTTTTTATATGTCATATCCTCATTTTTCCTCTCAGAACTCATCAAATTCCCGTTATAAATTTGTCCTCATCCTGCAGTTTATGCATTCCCCGTCGCAACATCCCGTGAGCGTATTTTTCCACACCTCAAGTTACCGTATAGTTTCCAGCATAACCGCGTCGGCTTAGGGCATGGGGGGGGGGGGGGGCCACTTCTCAAAGACAAGGGCCGGTATCATCAGTGTCCAAGCAATCACAAAAAGCACCCAAATACGTATTTTCGAAGATTGAATTTTCACCCCTAAAAACGTATCAGCAGCGCAAATGCTACCCTAAACAAGGAAGGATGGAATGTGATTCCCCTAAACAAGTATCAGTAGGCAAATTTGCATACCCTAAACAAGTATTTGTCTCTCTCCCTACCCTAAGCAAGTATTGATGCAATTATTACCCTTTACGTAAAAACCCCAAACCATATTTTCCAAGGGATTTTGCACACCAGAGAGGCTTGTCTGAGATTGGTGTAATCAGGAAATATCTGGGGAAAGTGTTTTTTTAACAGGATATATCCGAGGAAAGGTTATGTAAAAGGGGAAGGATGCATTTGGAGCCGGGGCGTATGCAAACAAGTCTCAGGACGCGGCACGACTTGTCGTTAAAAGTCGACGATATGGCTAATGAGCGGCAATTGCCGCTCCGTGGATGCGGAGGGGGAGGGGGGGGGTTGCAATCTCACTTTCCAAACGAACATTTCATGCGCATATGATAGAAATAATTGGGACAATTTGAAGCGATTTCACTATAGCAAAATATAGGTATGATAAAGGGCTATAATGGTGTAAAACAGATTTTGATGGGTTAAAGTGTCCACAGAGAATCATATAGTAAGCTGGCGCGGAGGGGGTGCGCTCTCTCTATCTCGCTAAGCGCGGGACGGAATGCATACCAAGCAATGTTGGCTTCCGAAACACATTATCGCATGGAAATTTGGTAAAAACAATTTGATATTTGTAAGTGGTTAATTAAAATGCTATAGCAAGGTCGACAGTATAAAACAGTAAAATATAGTTCATGCATGTAGGTTTTATTTGAACAATAATCATAAAATTAAAGATGGTAATGGAGCGGCATCGGGGTGGGGTCGCGGAAACATTGGGGGTTTTAGTTTCAAGAATTTATCTGGTCTATAGGATCCGGGAGAATTCGCATTAGAGAAGTTCTTTCGCCATATTTCCGCTGTGATTTGCAGCACAGCGATAAATCGGCATTTTCCCTGATTATTGCCGAATCCGCGCAATTATGCACCAAAATTATGTCCCAAGTACTTTTAAGAAAATTATAAACCTAGAATTGACGACATTTAATAAAATTATGAGTTGTAATGGCCCGAAAACATTGTCCGTTTCATGGGGTTAACACTGTAAAAAAAATGAGTTTTGACTATTAATTCAATTCAAAAACGCTTATAAACCTATTATGAAGGAAAAAGACTTCCTATGTACCCCCTAGCTTATTTACATGATACAAAATTTATTTTAATTTGCCTTGTTTCATCAAAAAAGGAAAACATAAACAGCTAAAATAATTAAATTTTATGTGCATGTAAATACTATGAGGGGGGTAAATATGGAAAGTCTTGCCTATTTGAAAAAGCACTGACGAAACACCCTAACTTTAGTAGGCCTATCACATTTTTTTACAGTGCAAATTACTGTAAAATTTACAGCTTGTTGTAAAAGGTATTACATCAAACTGTAAATAAATACAGTAAATTGAATCAAAAACTGTTAAAAGCATATTTTTGCGGCGCTTTTGTTGCAGAATTATACAGTATTTTCCTGTAAAATTTACAGTATTTTCCTGGAATTTTATGTACTAATGGTATAATGAAAAAAATAAGTAGTGTTATAATGATTGTTGTACTAAGTAAATTTCCGAATAAATTAAGTCTTCACCTTTAGATTTTTTGTCATTATAGGCCGGAAATTGGACCATAAAATGATTGGTATTTTCCTGTATTTTCAAATTACAGCCAAATACGCGTAAGTTTGGGAATTTACAGTATTTCTGTTATATTGCACGGTAATTTTGTACAGTGTAAGTGATATAGAACAATTTTGGTATAGCGCCATAATCAGGCAATCACTAAAGGAGTAGTCATTTCTCAATCTCAAACTAACAGGCCCTGTACTAAAAATTCCACGTGTCTGTATGGTTTATTTACCGCGCGTTACGCGGAAAATTTTGGAAATTTAGGGATTTAAAGCACAGGTTTGAGGCAAGTAAGACTTCCGGAACACCCACGTTATTTTTTTATGTGAACTGAAATGCAATATGGACCCTAAATGCGTAAAGTCCTCATGTGGAAAAATATACCCCTTTTCTTGATTTTTAGTGATTTTTAGACCCTTAACGTTACGTACGTAACGTAACGTACGTAACGTGCCTGAAAAAACTTTTTAAGTGAATTCTTGGACACGGGTGATACCCCTTGTCTATGAAGACCTGATCCCCGGTGGCCCTATTGTAGGCCTACTTTCTATTTTCTAACTAAACCGCAATATTTTCCCGTAAACTTACCGTATTTTCAATTTTTTCTCAAAAACTAATCTCAAAAACTACTTTCCCCGTGTGTGTTTCAACCCGTACTTTCCATCCCAATTCAAGCGAAATATAACATGAACTGTTATTGATCATTATTTTCTTTACCCACATCCCGTCGTTATAATAATAGCTGCGGTGGTTTTGCAGTACGTACACAATGTTTTAAGGCCTGTTCTTGCGTATACCGCATGTTAGAGTATACGGTACGTTGCGTACCGCAGATAGCGTCTCACGCGTAACCACCCGTCGCAACGCAAACGCTTAGCGCCGACTTAGTAACGCGTCTCGTCTGCCAACAAATGGTAAGTTGGATATAGCACCGACGAGCACATTTTCGTTGATTTTTTTTCAGTCATTTCTGAACGGATTTCGTTCCAAATATATGCGCGAAACCGTTCCGGTATCTCACGCCAACTTTCATGTGAATTTGGCTCAATATGGATCGAAACTGTCGGAGACTTCTCTTTAGCGAACATACGTACATACATACTACTTTAAATACATAAAACATTGGCAAATTATAGGAAGACTCGCGGGAAGGCGACGCGCGTCGCGCGGGCTCCCGCTAGTGAGTGAACGGAGCGATCACTGAAAATGAAGCGATCACTGAAAAAAGTGACAATATGCATGGCGGACGGGACTGCCACAACACGTATCCTGAACTTTAGGAATCCCCGGCCGAGTCGCAAATTTGTATTGTTAAACACCTTTTTAATACCTCAAATTACCGTACCTATCATATTTCCTATAGCTCATTATAGTGATACGATTGCTAAGGAACGTCAACTGAATATTTATCCGTAAACTTTTGTATATTTTTATTTTGTTCTCGTATTTTTTTTTAAATAATAAAACTTTCAATATTTAATCCCGTATTGTAATTTTCTCGGGTATTTTTTTGTATCAAAAGTAGCCTACTCCCCGTGGGGCAATCTGGCTAGGACCGTTTCCACAGATTTTTCTCATAACTCCTCAAACTTTCCCAATAAAGTTCTAGCCATTCGACCCCCCCCACAGTCACAACATCCCGTAGTCGTATTTTGTATCATCGTAGTTTCTGCAGCAGTTCCTGTAGCTAGGCCTATATAGTGGCTAGTTTCTAAATATTAACACGTAAATATTCGTTGCACCACGTAATTGGCACGTATATGTTTTTCATTGTCAAAACCCATGTCGGGCGTGGGCGGTAACCGTCGGCTTAAAGTATCCATAGTACGACAATCAAAGCGAAATAAACATTTCTTCTTTCCCCAACAGCGTTTGCACTATTAAGAGCCTGTAAGTTATTGCGTTAGCGCATATAGCGTCTTACGCGTAACGCCCGTTGAAGCGTAACCACGTCGCAAAGCTCCACGCATACCCGCCGCTTAGTAACGCGTATATCAAAAAATGTAATTTATCAAGCAACCGAGCACATGTTCGTTGATTTTAGCCATGGTCTGAACGGATTTAGTCCAAATATATGCGCTACCACGTCCCGGTATCATCACGCACCTTTCATGTGACTTTGGCGCAATATGGATCGAAAATGACGGAGCCTTTTGCGAATATACAAACATTACCAAAAAACAAATTAGCCAAATTATAGTAAGATGCCCCCAATCATGGCGAAACAAGATTTCATTAAAGAGGAAATCGAAATGGAACAAAAAACCTCCTGCTGTCCATTGGAGGATGGCGTCAGATATTACGAGCATGAGAATCGACAACATATAGTTGTTACGGCAACCGTGTGGTATAGTACTGATATAGTAGTGCCACCCATTATAAGCAAACCTGTTGTGGAGAAAGTGGTCTAACTAAATAAGATGCAATTCGCGCAAGCTAGTAGCTGGACATGTTGTTAAAATTATTACGGTGCTGTGAAATCATCACACCATAAACACGAAACATTTATTGGTGCTGGGACCATGTAGGCCCGCGCCGCAATGGCAGACAGAATTATTAACAAAATCCAAACATAGCAAGCATTGAGAGATAAATAACATTTCAAGCACAATTGCTTGGTAGGTATTTGATGAAAAACTGATTATGGTATAAATCGTGGTATCGTAAAGTGTTGATTCAAGATCATTCTTCGGTTCAAGTAATGATCACTGTCGGTACCTCAAAGTCGACAGCATAACTGATGTCAGCTGCCAAGAATGTCAATTTTTCTGAATATGCAAATGATATAGTACCTGAGTATTACGGGCATGTTGGCACTTCGCCCAACTGGCTAGCTGATATTTGACCCCACGTACCACATGGAAAAATAGAAACCTTGTACAGATACCATATAAAATTGTATAAAAAAAACACTGGAAAAAAACAATCTAATCCTCGGCACTGTATTATCATAGACTTTCACTTAAAAACTATCTTGTGCTTTGCATAAATATTCATGTCATGTCATCCACAACCATTAAGTAATTTTAAGCCACGTTCATCATTTTCAATGTTCATGAAAAATTGTTATGGACCAAGGCTCATCTGCATGCTTCAATACAAGCCAAAATCCATGTCTGTCAAGTTATTCAACATCTATTAGCACCGCGCTCCCGCGCGGGGCAATGAGATCTGTGTAATAATACCTCTATTTGATAGGTTGACCTATCTGCGTTATAGGTGGATATAGTTCGTGGAAGATCTCCATGTAAAAGATATCTAACATCTATGTCATTTATGGAGTGTATTAGAAATAATGTTGAATATAAGTAAGTACCTTCAAACATAGGATGTAATAAATTTTCGACATTCAGTTTGTACTGACAGAACTTACAGATTGAATTAAACTATGAGCGCAATTACTGACACTGTCTACAGCAACAAGACCCAAAAATCGACAATTTCTTGTGGTAAGGTTACAGCGTACAAGTGTCGCAGATTCAGTTCTTTCATGTGGTCAATGTACACATTGCATTAGCAAAGTTAACGCATAAATATAACATTAACTCAAATACGGAATGATAATGTCCACTTTCAGTAAGAACATTATTTCAGAATAGTCCACAACGATCAAAAATACATAAGTTCATTAGATATCTAAAACGATAGAGAGGTTAATGTTACGATTCTATAGTTAACACAGTTGTCGAGACACGTGTGTACTTCTCACAATAGCTCCTCTAACACGAGTTTGCAAAGGGCGTTGATTCTATTGCAGTGTTTGATTTTTGGCAATCTGGAAAAAGTAAACATCCTGATTACAAATTATTGTTATGATGGGGTCAGGGTGTTCAGCTAATGAACATTGGGGTGTTTTTCAATTAAATAGATCCTAATATTTTAAACCTTCAAATTAAGAAAAACAAGTTTTTACAATGGAGTTCGACTTTCTATAGCGTCGCGTAACCAACAATTTAATCATGCGATTATTTGGTTTATGCGCGTACCAAATAATTCCAAACCGATGATCATACTTTCAAATTTATAACTGACGGTAATACATTGATGTTTTTTTCGTGCAAAATGAATTGTACATTTTAACATTATTTCTTGTATACCCTATATATCACGGTTTCTTGCGAAAATATTTGTTATTAATTCAGCCAATTGCTCCGCTTAGGTAATACGGTTTAATACGCAAAGTAGGCCGGGGCACCTTTGCATGAACCCACTTCACTCAAAGTCTCATATCTTACTCAGTAATCACTTCTTACCGAATAAATTTGTAGCATTATTTCGAAAGTAATAACCACCTTTTGTTCAGTAATAATAATAGTACTTCAACAAGCTTAACTTCCCAGTGCACTAGTAATGGGCACGTATGCTATTTTCAATACAAAAATCGTGCATTTTATATCGGCCAGACTGGCAATTCGGTATCAGACTTGTCATTAATGCAAATATCAATTATAAACACAGTTTCGCCCCCAACATCTATTATTATCCCGTCAACATTCACCGGGTTCTTATTCAAAAACACGAACAATGTGCTTTCAAAAATTATTTTACAATAAGTGGCATACACCCGCTTCACATAACGAAAAAACTACTTCAATATTTAAAGTATACACCTACATTGAACAAGTGATATTTTACTTCAGCAATTCATTAAAATCAATTCAAATTCCCGTTCGCTAAATACAATACAGAATGACGGGTGCATTTGGTACACTACATTCGCTAGCGCCTAATATCCCAGTAACACGACCTCTACAATCTACTATACACGCGATCGTGTAAAGAAAGAACGCAGTCGGAACTGACTCTATTACTACTGATATACATCTAAACACAGAAGAGTCTTTTAAAAAAAAGACAACCATCGCCTAGCGAGGATTAGTACCTAATGTGTTAGTGTAAATACTTAGATCATAGGAAACCCTCTCGCATTAGAGACCCTCCATGCCCATCTGATGACATTATATATAGGCTTACCCATACTATGCATCACTTAATTTGAAATACACTGGTTTGCAAATGCCAGCCTGTATACAGCCATATCCATTTCATAGGTGAGAGGCCCCTATGTCAATAGATTCTAAATATTGACCACAGTCCATTGCTGAGCTTACAAAATTACTACAGGAACAAGTTCAAAACAATGCGTGACACTATGAGGCAATTAAGTATCACTCCTGTGGCCAGTTCAAAGCTTTTCATTCACAAGTGTATTTAGAAACACACACCCCTGAGTGTTGTGTATAATATATGATACCTAGAATACACACGATCAGTTATGTTAATGCACATGTACAAACAACCCCTGGAATGTTGCCCTGGTTGATGAAGCATCTTGTAAGCATCATAGTGTGTGCTATGTGGGAATGTACACATAACAGTATCTCAAACCATGTGTCAATCATCATTACCGCCAATGAACTGAGAAGTTATCACTGTGATGGTGGGGCTATATCAATCAAATTTGTTTATAGATGATAGGAAATGTAATTGCATTTCCTAGTAGGCATATGACCAGTCCTTATTCTTAAAAAGATTGGAACCGAGGACTTGTGCCAATGCCACCATGAGACAACCAACAAACTCTGTGCACGACTGTGATATTCTGCCAATGCATTTTGCTTGTATACAACATAATGCTAGGGTAACACTTGCAAGGTAGGTATTTATCCATCGATTTTATAACAATCTTCGATGGAAAAACAGCAACAAAGGGATACTTCAGTACGCGTTCAGATACACGATGCACTATCTGCTACAGGGCCAACTTGTACAATCTGACGGGCTTCCATATGAATGGCAGTCCTTAAACAAGAAGAGTCCTTAAAAGGACAATCTGCCCTTAAGAATTTAGCTTTCGACAGTAACTTAGGCTAGTGGAATGAAAAGGCCATACTGTAGTAATTAGTTCTTAAGGTCCATGGTGATGATGCGGATGACTTATTGTTTCACATCCTTTAAATTTGCTTTAACTTAATAAAATTTCTCTTTTAATTAGGCCAAGCGTCATTGGCTATTCAGCAAGTATTTCCACACTAACTTAAAAGCAGTTACTTTTTTTATGCTTAAATTATATAAACATGATTGAAAGTTCATATCGCACGAAAAGACTTGCTTAATTCACACTTAAATTAATAAGCTGAAAAATACAATTTCATATGTAAACAAATATGGTCTGTAATCATTGCCATTACAATAGAAAACTTGTACTTTTTGTTAATACATAATTTTAAATGATATGCATCGGGAACTCTGCAAAAATATACACAGAGTCTGAGCTCTTTTTTTTTCTTTTCTGTCTTTGTAAAATAATTCATTTTCACGCAAAGGACCTCAAGTGATAGGCCTATCAATAGTTCAAATAACTGGAGAAGGCCTATGAAAACCTTTTATGACCTAACGGTGTATTTATTAAATGTGATTTTTAACTTGCAACAGACACACAAAAAATATGGAGAATTTTAAGGACAATAAATTTTAAATCAAATATGGTAGTGGTTATTTTATAGAAATCCTAGTTATTGCCATTTGACAAACATCAAGGAACGCAACTTTTTTGCTACTAGCCTATATACTGTAATGTGCCTTCATTTTAATCTGCAAGGTGACCGATTAATGCTCCAGGTGTCGCGTGGTTTTGCATAGAGTGCTGTGAATCTTTAAAACACACACTTAATTGAGAGTAACTACTGAACTTCTTTGGTTTCTTCCCCAATTTCTCACTGTAAAAACTTTGAAGGGAACTTAGACTTCATGTAAAACTATTTGAGTGTCCAATTGCTAGACTATATATTAGGTTATGGTAAATACTCATTATGTTGCTTTTCAAATGGTTGGTTATAGTAATCACGAGCATTATTTCTCATTGTCCCAATATCGATTAAGCATGTTGTTAACAAGTCAATTCAGCGCTCCATGATTATATGCAATAACATTGACCCATATCAAGCATTATGTTTATCAAGACAGTCAATTCCACACAGCATATGCACCATGCATATTGGTAAACACCATGGACCAGATCAAATGCTGGTGTTGCCCTTGGTTACTGGTTCTAAAAAATTCCAGACTTCCACAAGGTAGACAAAGTTACTGGGTGAGATAAAAAGTGAAACCCACGTTGATGTTCATACGCATGATAAATAGTCCAACAAGTGTAATAATACTTTGGTGGCAATTCACATGAAGGTATGTTCAGCTATTGCTTTTTCGTCAATTGTCAAACAGGAAGTGGTTCTTGGTCATGTAGAATGGTGGGTAAGTCAAAATTTATACAAAATTCACTAAATTTCATAAAACTCGACCAATTAAACAACCGTTTTCAACAAGTGGCCTTCAAATTAGCCTAATTTCATCCCACTTATAATATTAAACAATCTTTGTAAGTTGTTAACCATAAATATTGTAAAACAACACATTTAACACTCAGTAATATGTGACAAAGCCACCAAGGTTACATATTCTGTGCAGCATTGTTTTTACCTTGCCAATAGATTAGAACAGTGCATGGTATTATTATATCATATTAACTTGGCTCAAGATAGCAGTCTAAGGCCATCTCGGATTGGTTGTATGTCAGTGATTTAGGCTGGACAACAGTTTCCAACAGTTTAAGCTATCACTATTATTTGGGTATTTGAAACCATTGTTGAACATTGCCTTGATGTGAATGAGGATAATAGTCCAACCACAACCACTCTCTTTAGCTTGCCAACTGGGAATGTTGTTGTTACAGTAAACATGGTACAAGGCACAGAGGACTTATACACTGTGGAAGATATTGGTGGCAATACAGTAAAAGACTACCCTTCGGGCAGAAAACTGCAGCAGTGATGGCTTACCATCTCTTCAACTAAAGGAATTATACATTTCACCCGCAAGCCCTTTTAACAAGCTGGGCCACCATAAACGCCATAATAACGCCACATGAACGTATTGCCATTCAAAATTATAGCATCTTCGATTCTTGAAAAGGGTCAACAACGCGTGAAAAGTTATACCTAAAATGTTCTCAACTTTCAAAGGGTTAAAAAAGATAGTTGCCCTATCCGCAGGTTGTAGTTCGTAGGCAGTGGCGTAGCCCAGCTTTTTTCAGGGGGCAAAGGGGGGTGGCACATAATTTCAGTGGGGGTAAGCTATATTAAAATTTGGGAGTATAGTGTAGGCCTATGTAGAGCACTAATTTTCCAGGGGGCAAGGGGGAGGCAAGATTCCTCACAAGGTGGCCCCCCCCCCCCCTCTGGCTACGACACGTTCGTCTGTTGGTACGGACGCCGAAAATAAATACTATTTGCATCATCAATATAGTTTCAGTTGTATAATTGGGAATGGCAAAATGTGAAGGGGATGGCGGACTAAGGTCTATGAGAGGTCTAGTCATTAACTCTAATTCTATATAGAACTGTCGAACACAACTTATATATACAATTAGCCCATCTATTTGAACCAGTTCGAACAAAATCGAACCATTCTGTAATTTTACCCAATGATGACCTTGAACTGTTACGTACCTATTGTATTTAAGGCCATGAACGTCAGGTTACGGGTTCAATTTCTTGTTGATGATGTTTGTGTGATGCGTCTGTTTTGTATTTTTTTTCATTTTGTCATTATTCATCAGATTTTTATTGACCTAAAAGTGTGTTGTTTAACAAGCCCAACTGATACCGAAAGGTAGGGGCCGCAGAAAAAAAAGAACTGGTTTTTTTGCTTCAAGTTATCAAAAAGAGTTGTACCTATAGTTTCCAATTGCTAACACATGGTTGAATGATGAATGACAACGATGATATTTTGAAATAATGAATGATTTTGCAATCTTGAAATTTTTGTTTTGAAGCCGGGTTATTTTAAAAGCGATGCGGGGCGGGTACGATAAATCAGAATCGAACTTTACTGAGATAACTACAGATCAAGATAGGGTTAAACTAGACCTTTCTAACTTAGGAGTGGCACAATAAATATGTAGATATGCGATTCATGTGCAAACGTTCCCCCTTATTCTATGTTCCACTAGGGTGATTTGGGTAAAAACGTTGGTATACACCCTGGCACAAAAAGTATCTGTTTTTCGATCAGTATTGTGCCAAAGTCAGACCATTTTGAAAGTTTCGAAATATACACTTTTGTTGCCTAGATCTTGCTCTTTCATTAAAACTTAGATTGTAAAAACACGTACAACAAGGCCTGCTTCTCTGTTGTTTTGTTTTGGTGGAGTTGCGAGACAGGCGTCCGAAAGATGCAAAACCCACCCAAACCAAAAGTTGCAGTTTGGTTTTCAATAGTCACGGTGTGGTACACGCAATAATACGTGTGTAATGATTTTAAGGGCAGTGTCAACCTGGGCTTTTGGTTTTTACACGAATTTCGCTGTTTGCACCATTTAAACATCATAGATGTGTCTATAGTTCCAACAAGGGATCCCAACTGCAGACATCATGAGCTGTATTTTTTGCCGATGTAAAAACAGCTATTTGACCATTTGAAAGTCACAAAAACGTGGTCTAAAACGCGGGAATTTAAGAACATTCACGCGTCAGGCGCAGGCGCACCATCGCGTCGCGCGATGAATTTTTGCTGCGTAATGTAGCGTGCGCGTGTTTTAATGACTTGGCGGGCGAACGCATCTTGGAAAAACGAAATAATATTTGAATGTAAACAAAAGCGTAAGGTTTAGACCAAATCAAATTTCAATTCTTCTAATTTTGGAGTTAGAGGACACATATGTTCGATTCAATAGTGCATAAAGATTATTTCATCCCCACGTGCACAGCATACTCAATTTGACGTCAAAGTAACGTTATTTGAGAAAGAGGACGGCTTAAAATGCTGAAAAGTCACTTTTTTACTAAAACACGTATTTTTTCCAATGTTAAATTTGCGCAATTTGGCAAATTTCAGACAATTATAACTCCAAAATACGAAGTAAAAGGTAAGGTTTAACTTTCCTATGCTAGACAATCGGTCTGCTCTACCGGGACAGGTTTCTCAATTTTTCATTATTTTGATTTTCTAACTAAAGATATTCTCCAATATATTACTCAATTTGGAAAAGATAAAGTAAAAATCACAAACACTTTTTTGACATTTCCTGATAGTTCGAAAAGTAAGCTCTATTAAAAACAATGGAAAAACACCGTCCCTAGACAAATTGTCTTGCTCTAGTAAAAAAACATAAGAAATCATGCAAATTTCAAATGTTTTGTCGCTGTCTGAAAATTTTGTGGGGCAATCGTGTTTTTTGGGATTTTCCTCAAAATACGGAAAGTTTTTACATTTTAATTGAGCCATCATCGGGTTAATCGTCCAATTTTCTTTCTAGAAATGTATATTTTACAATACAATAATACAATATTGCCAAGTTACAAACGAATAGATACTCGGGAACCATCAAGGTCACACTGCCTTAAACAAGGGGTCAGACTGAAAATAGCGAGAGACAAGCTACTTACTCAAAATGGTACCGTCGAAGATTTTCAAAAATTATTTTAAGAAAAAAAACATAAAATTGATATTTAAATAATTGATAATGTATTTTAATTTCTAAATTGCCATTTCAATTTTCGTATTATTTGTCGCTAAAAAAAGAAAAATATCCGGACCGGTAGTGTGGGAAGGTTTGAACCGAGATGGATTAACTAACGGCGCTCACTGCACCTGTGGAGTGGCGGATAACTTTGAATCATTATCAAAAACATCTGCTGTGATAAATTTCAATTCATGTGAAAATAGCCGAGCAGAACAAACTTCGTTCGGGTGAGTGAAAGCCGTAGCCAGGAATATGGGGGGGGGGGGGGGGGGTGCGGATTTGCAGAAGTGGACCTTTCGCTGAGGGGGAACGATTGTGAATATTCTCTAGTGAAGGTCGTTCATTAAATGTTGCTTTTATGAAAATATGATCACGTACTACATTAATTTTTGTCGTTTTAGTGTGTGGGTTGATATGCGATGCAAATTTCAGACAAAGAATAACATCATGGCATGTTGAAATGGGCCCTAAACACTTAAGTGACCTACTACGGGGGGGGGGGTTCCTAGGGACCCCCAAAATTGTTCTCGCGCTGGCCGTTACGCGTGGATTTTTGCGCCAAAATTTTTAATGGTCTGACTTAAATGCGCGTTTTTCATTACAAATATTAAAATCGGCCACCAAGACCGTTATATGAGTTTAATAACGGAAGCCATTCAGAATATTTTAAAAATAAGAAAAAGAAACCAAGCAACCAAAGCAATTTTTTTTTTTGCTGATATAAGTTCACACAACATGTAAGTAACAATTCTAGTAACCATTAAAAGAAAATTAACCCTTATGTGTGACAACAACAATGCATCTATGGATGTTGCCAAACGTTACTGCTACAAACCTATGAAAAAATGACGTGTATTTTCAACACCCGTAAAAATACAGGAGTCCCTACAATGCTAGTTTTGTTGTTAAAATATATGTAATTTGGCGGTTCTCTTATAGATAGAGATCAACATAAATAAGTTTTCAAAATGGTTGGGTATGTAAGCGCAAGGATCATTTTGAAATTTTCCGTCTTTTTTCCAATTTCGCGTGTTTTGAATACAAATGTTTTGCCCTAATGTGCAGCAAAAATACCAATTCATTTTTTGTTGCTGATTTGGGGTTTCTTATGACCCCTTCACATGTGGTATAAAATTCGTGCAAAAATTCCCACGGGAAGTGGTCTCAGTTAGGGACCCCCCCCCCCCCCTTGGGCACCAACGGAGTGAAAACCCCCTTGGTCACTTAAGTATGTAAAAAAGCTTCTTGATTCAGTATCTGTGAATGAAGACTGGCTTTTTGATGGGAGTTGTTAAAACGTTGCAGGGAGAGATACGGGTGAGAGTAACAAGAGTAACAAATAGGAGAGTTATAAGTAGAAAGATCAGTGCACGTAGAGTTCACTACGTAATGATTTGAAGCGCTACCACGTATTGTGTGAGATGATTTAAAGACGAAGTTTAGGTAAAATTTTATAAAGGAAGAAGGTGTTGTAACCTACAGCTAATAAAATTGCCAAATGTTTGTCTGTATGATGTAGTATTATGTGCTAAAAGGCTCGTCAGTTTAGATCCATATTCGCCAAATTCACACATTGAAAGGTGCAGTGAGGATACGCGGACGGTTAGCGCATATATTTGGACGAAATCCGTTCAGAAAGACTGAAAAATCAACGAAAAGTGCTCGGTTTGCTAGTGATAATATTACCATTTGTTGCACGCGTGACTAAGCGGCGCGTCTGCGTGGTGCGTTGCGACAGGTGGTTACGCGTGAGAAGCTATCGCGGACGCAAACGGTTACGAGTGATACGCTACATGCGGTATTCGCAAGTAACAGGCGCCTTAACGATTGTGTACGGTGTGCCACAAAGCCACGAGCTATATTTACTAAAGGTGATTGGGTAAAGAAATAATGATCAATAACAGTTATTTATGTTATTTCGCTTGATGTGAGGAAGTACGGGTTTAGAACACACGCGGGGAGTAGTTTTGAGATAGTTTTGAGAAAAAATTGAAATATGGTAGTTACGGGTGATGAATATTGCGGTTTTAGGTTTGAAAATAGGAAGTAGGCCTCGTAGGGCTAGGCTAACGGAATGCTGGAAACTATACGGTAACTGGAGTTGTGGAAAAAAAAAATTTTACGGCTAACGGATGTGCGACGGGGGAATGCAATAAATGCAGGATTTGAGAGACAGTTTTTAACGGGAATGAGGAGTATGAGAGGATAAAAATGAGGTTTGACATATGAAAAAGTTAACTGGAAACTTATACGGGATAAATATTGGCATTTATATTAAAAAATACGAGAAAATGAACGAAAATTTGTAACTAAACGAGAAACAGGATATGATACGGGAAAATTGAGGTTAACTAAATAGTGTTTTGTGACCGGGGGAGTCTTAATCTTCAGGATGACGGGTAAATTATACGGGAGTGAGGAGTGACGTGAGGAGTTGTGATCACTGTTTGATTATGACGGGTCGTCATATGGGTCACTTCTTCATGTGATCGCTTCAGTTTTAGTGATATTTCTGTTCAGTGAGCGCTTCAGTTCCAGTGAGCGCTTCGGTTCAGTGATCATATCTGTTTCAGTGATCGCTTCGTTTCAGTGATCTTTTCTCTTTCAGTGATCGCTCCCGTTCACTCACTAGCGGGAGCCCGCGCGAAGCGCGGGGCCTCCCGTCGGTCTACGAAAATTTGCCAAAGTTGTATGATGTATGTAGTATGTATGTTCGCTTAAAGAGGGTCCGTCAGTTTCGATCCATATGTCAGCCAAATTACAAATGAAAGGGTTGCGTGGACGGCTACCGGGCCGAGGCAAAAGTCAGTCCGTTTGCAATCATTGCACTCTCCTGAAAGTTGTTTAAACAAAAGAATTCCAAAAAATAAATTTGATAAGTCGCACGGAATAGGTAATAAGCTTTTAAAACCATCTATGTATAAAAACAAGCGCAAAAATAGACAAATCTTGTAGAATTTTCATTAGCCAGTCCAGGGGCGGTTTAAGTAAAATGACTAAATCGAAAAAAAAAATAAAAGGGCATTTTCTCACTCACACAATGCCACACAATGATTCACACGATTAAAAACTTTGGTCCAGAGATCCACCCCCCCCTACCTTACGCGGGCACTGGCAATTTTCACCAAATATGAACTTTCTTCAATTTGCTATTCAAATGATAGTCTAGGCCTATTGGAAGAGAACAGAGATATATTCACATAAAAACACTTTTTTAAAAAAAACATACCCCCAAAAAGATAGGGACATTGATATGAGGAGAAGACATCAAGGTAATTGTAGGCCAAAATTTTAAGTTTCCTAACTTTAATCAACAACTGTGTATATTACATGGATATTTTGCCTCGTATCAATATATTAAAACACAAAGGTCATAGACCCGAAAAACAAGTGTGCAAAGCGTGTGAAACATGATACGGCGTTGCCGTGGTCTTGTGTTAAAAGCCATTCGTCGTCTGCTGACATTTAACGTCGGCACGGGCGACGTTAAATTAAAATCGTTCTGTTTTTACTCATAAGGAAGGTGATTTGGTTCTAATCATTTCGGGTGAGGGTTTGGTACTAGTGTAAAAGCTTTACAACTATGCAGAAATATCGATTTGAAAAATATTGAGGGGCAGCTATTTTTCAAATGTGCCCCAGTGTCTCTTTAAATTCTCCCTTATCGGCCTCTCATCAGTTGAATCCATTGAATCACAGATCCCACGGCCATTCACACTCAGAAAAATCTGATCTTCTATAAATGTGATGACCAACCATAATTGATAATTATATAGAGGGGAAATGGAACACTTGAGATTTGCCGACCGAACATTGTGTATTCAGGTGGGCAGCGTGCAAATCAGCTGTTCAGCTGTCATTCATTCGTTCCTTAATGACGTCACGCACTATGCGCCCAAATCACCGATTTTACTCGGAGCAGGCTCATTGGCTGTTTGAAAAGGCCTAGGATTTGACTATTTTTACTTGGAGTAGCTTTGAAAAATAAATTCAATATATGTAATTCGGGAATAGTATTCTCTATAATTAAACAATACTTAAACCTACATTTGGTATGAGCTTAAGATTTATTAAGACCTTGCCCGTACCTATTATTTTGATGTGAACACTTACCAAAGGTTGGTATCAATTTTTAATGAAGAAATGCATTACAAATCGAATATTGCGGGGTGCACGATTTGGACTAGAAAATGGAACCATTACAATCTTTGCGACGAAGCTTGCTTGTCGTAAATACCGAAATGTACAGTGTGGGTCAATAAAACCTACATTCATACAAAGTAAAAGATTGTGAAAGGGTAAAGTATTTGCCTGAATGCTTGCTTTGGTTCTTTACTCGAATGAACAGGCTATCAGATGATTTTCTACTAGGTGTCTGTCGAACTTGGTTCAGTAACTATGTCAATTTTGCGGAAGAGACCTAAAATTCTGTTCGGCCGATTTAAGCTATACAATGCGGAGAACAGAGAGACTGACATGACCGTATACATAACTCATATCGGCTGTTATAGCAAAGACAATTTCACACATGCAATTTCAAGGTAATGCTTTCTCTGACAAAATCAGTCACTTGAATAAAACGGTCTAGTGTAATATAATTATAAGGTAAATTGTTCATTAACAATGAATCATGCTCAATCACAAAGAGTCAGTGTTGAAAATCACTCAAAATCAAGTCTATTCTTATTTCAAGTTTGTTTTGAATGAAAAAGGAACAAGAACATTTTAATGAAAAGGAAATCGCCGGAATAAGGAGAGAAAGTGAGGCCCTCTTAATCATAATAGTTATTATTTTTCACCATCACTTTGAGTTGGTGTTGACACCTACTTATCAATGTACGTAAGGTGTTTTTATCCCCAAAAAATTTACACTTTATCAAGAAAAAATGAGGAAAAGTCAAAACTTCAGGGCAGCTCTATGGAAAAAGCAAAGCTAGAGGCATGCCTCCATTTCAATGGGCCATGATACTGTATATGACAAGAAACAGGACGATTGCCATAAGTGCCCTTTGTAATGGAGCTGTAAGTGACGCCTATTAGATAGACCTTCTGGTCCTCATAAGCTACAAAGAGACTAATGAGGCAGCCCTTTATAACAATACCAAAGTACCTATTAGCTTATGCTGTAAGAATTGGATTATATAACCGTCTTACACCAAGCAGACTAGGGAATACCACACACAATGGCCCATGACGCGGCGATTATATCATGAGCAAGGAACACACTATGGGCTAATAAAATTACAATTCCATGGCGCAATCAATAGCTTCATTCACCATTATGAGCAAAGACATCCCCGTATTTTTAGTATGAATTTGATACCCAAGGCGTGCATGGTCAGCAGTGGTAACATGTGCTCATCCAAAGCTACGAACGAGTCCCTTGGTGAAACTGCCTTACAATAGTGGATATGGTATGGTTTATGTAAAAAGTTCGTTGGTGTTTTGGCAATTCCATTAGTGTTCTTTTTCCCGCCCCCCAGAAAACCAAAAAGCAAAAATGAGGCTTTCCCCACCCCAAGAACCAGAATGCCACTCAAATATATTGCTAAATAATATAGCGTCACACCTTGCAACAGGGCATTGTGGTTCTTGGGGTGGAAAAGGCTTAATAGGAAATTTTAAGTCCATTGAAGCTTATATTAGAAATTTACCTAAAAACGAATTGTGGGGAATTTAGGTAAAGTGTGATGTGTTGATAAACCAGCAAAAGGAAAAACTTGAGAATCGCTTATTATGCAAAACGTTTCATGTTCATCCATTCTTATGAAACTATAGGGGCGTCAGTAATCATATCCGCGATGTCCTTAATATTCCCTAATTAAAATCGATATTGGATAATATGAAAAACGAATGATACTTGGTAAAGTTTTGGAATGGCTAAAAAAATATTCAAGTTTAACCAGTAAAAACATCTGGTTTAACTCAATATCTGCTCGCGGGACACACAATTACGGGGGTGATGAGTCAAAAAAAAGACCTGATTTGATGACACCTTTTAACGTATAAGTAAGATATCTATCATATGTGGTTTATCATCTGAAAGCTTAGTTCATGATTCTTAATTGTTGCAAAAGAGCAGTCAATCAGTAGGTCATGACCGAGCTACAGTCGTTTGAATCAAGTAGTTCGGTTTTAAAATGCACGGCGTTCGCTAAGGAAATTTAGTGCCAAAGAAAAATGGCTATTTATTGACTGCAAGGTAAAGTGACCGCCCACGTAAAACCCCACAAATTAAGGTCAACAAAAAACCTTTCAACGTCCTCATTAATCATAACAATCATTTGCAAAATGGGGAAATTGATTACAGTACAAATTTCTGGAGGAGTTGAATGAATCATTACATATTGAAAGAAAAACAGACATCGGTGACCAACCATTTGAGGTTTAAAGTATTGCCTATATTTGTTAGGACTTAAACTAGAGATATCTTGAAAACAAATGTTCCAATAAAAACTTACCATATCACTGGCTTTACAGCTCCTTTAAGATACCACTTTATTTGGACATACATTTGGTACCCTTTATTATCATTGGGAAAGTCTTCATGGGCTTAGTTGGCTGACCGGCATTCAAATGGGAATCGTGATAGGGGCAAAGTGACGATTTGATCAAAAGACTCTGGCCCGGCCTAATACTAACCGATTGGAATTATCTTTGCAGCAAATAAAATAAGAATGGCTTTCGGTGATACCAACTTGTTAGATGGTTTTATTCAAAAATCACTAAACGTGATGTGGTTTACAACCCGTACAGAATAACAAAGATAAAGGATGTGATGTTGGGTCAAAACTGCGTCGATCATGGCGAACAATATACACTCGAAAATCTGTGATAGTCACCTGGAAGAGACTTGTTGATCTCAAGTCAGAATTTTGTTTACCGCACGTATAGAAATAAGAATCAGGATAAAAAGTATACTGCCCTGTCTTTAATTCACGGATTTTTCAAGCCAAAACCGTGCAGGTTTTGTTAGCATATCCATGCCAGTACAAAATATAAAAAATATGAATTTGATGATTTTTTTCGATGTTTCAAATCGCTGCTAATCCTTGCAAACATGCCAAAAGGAAAATAAGCCAAATGCATTTTTATATGAAACTGGGGCCCCCCACACTGGCCCAATCATTTTAATTTTGGAACATCTGTCTGCTATGTTTTGTTCTCTCCTTATCCCAGGTCCATGTATTGTCTGTTCTGCGTAAACTTGCACAGGATACCCAAGGTTTCACACTTCCGTTTTGCTTTATTAGTCTCTTAAACCTCGTCTACCCAAGCATTTTGTTGTAACACGTTTACCAAGGGGGGAACACCCCCCTTCGGAAGTTGTATAACGCAACTTCATGCTATGATTTTTGATTACCGATGGATACATGTCCTCATTTTCCATTGCTACCAAAATACTACCACTGACTTAGTTATGGCGTCAGAATAACGTTATCAAGTCCGCTAGTCGGCGGCAACTATTGGCATTTCCACCGAAATTAGGCGAATAAATCAATTTGCGCTAAAAAGCGCAGGAATATCGGATTTCATGCGGTTTTCAGACTCTAAATGATGGCATGTGACCAGTTTTACATAAACATGGAGTTTTTAGAGGCCATACTGTTTTGCATATTATTTCTAAAATGCACCATAAAGATCAGTTGTGGCACCACCCCCCCTACCTTTCGACTGACGGCATACCCTAACCCGTGAAGGTGCTAGTACCTCAATTTTTCGTCTAAAGACCGGAAGGAGAGAGAACGATTGCCTAGAAGCTTTTTACCAAAGTACTTAGCATTTTAGCCCACCGGAGCGAAGTTCACTAGGGGGACGCCCCCACCCCCCCTTGGTAAGACGAGGGTTTAAGGAGGACTTCCGAGATGAGAGACAAAACTAGAAGAGTTGTGGAAGATATATGGTGTGTTGTATCATACCAAAAGTCTTGAGAATCAGAGGATATGAGTTTTGAAGAAAAAACATTTTTGTCAGTATCGGAGGTATTTGCGTATAAAGTTCCACGTGTCAATCTAGTTCCATACCCAGTTGCTTGTTTTGTTGGTTTGTTTTGATTTTTGCTTTGTTTTGTTTGTGTTGTGTTTTTTGTGGTTGTGGGTTCGTCCGCTCTGAGAACCAGCAAAATACGTACGATGCGACTCACTGAATATGATCTATGGCCTCCCCAGTGTTAATGTTTATTTCTCACTAACCGTATTTTGATGGTCGTCTTCGGTTTGGACCAATACACCAATCTATATTGAAACCTTCTGTTAATTTTTCTTTCGGAGACCGTTTTTTTAACGTAAGCTGCAGTTATTTATGCTCTTTATGATTTTGTTCTGCATAGTCCTAGCATATTCATGTTTATGGGATTACTTTTTTATTTAACTTAACTATGACTGAAGTACATAACATCCAAAATAGTGAAGGAATCCCCGCCCCCAATTATCAAAACAATTCAAAAAGGAATTGGCACCCAATTTAAGAGGATTTACACTTTCGGGTGAATGGGCAATCAAGAACAAAGCATATTTACAAAGAATGCAATTACAATCGAAGATCAAAATAGAAACTAATTGCGTTTATTCAATATAAAAAAACAAAAACAACCCAACTGTCTGGACTTCCGATGAAAAGGAGTGTAGAAGCGATAAGCTAGGATCGTGCATGCTTGGAAAAATCCAAATATAGATTCCAAGTGACCCTTGGTCATATACGTTTCAAGGCTAATAGTTATCACAACTACAGTTGTTATTAATAAATAGTTCCTCAAACATGCCTACTTTAATGGTTAGGAATTTCAAAGGTTTCATTTTTCATATTTGAATGATATGTCTGTGTCTCATTATGAAGGCCCCGCCAAATGGCTTAAAGGTGCACCGAGAGATTTCACATAAAGGGTGTCCCTATAAGATGGAAAAATTTTGATTTTTGCACCAAGGTAAAGTTGTTATCTAAAAATTCCTGTGAAAGTACAAAAATTTGAAATATATTTCCATTAGGAGCAACATTAAATTCAGCCTGTTCATATTGAAATAAGCAAATGAAAAAAATCGGCTTTGTTTCAGTTTTCAAGGCATTTCTGTGTTAACCAAGGCGAGGTAAGCAAATCATTGGGTCTATTCTATACGAAAATCATACATATGACACAATATAGGAGGTCCAATCTCTAGTTGCACTTCAAATTCCCACCATTACATATTGGATCCGCCTTGTCCTTTCACCGTCGTGGTAATTGCGTGTATTGCAATAACCCTTAGGTTACTGTACAATTAATTTCTGGTAACAGATCCACCTATACTTTGTGCATTCTGCATCCTATGGGAAGAAAGATATCGTCAGCCAAAATTATTTTGACAAGAGAGACGAGAAAGTGGTATAATGATACTAAAAATCTCTGTTTGATGGGGGGCTAGCCTGGTTAAGGTTCTTGAAGGGGTTATCTTGTGAGTTTTGGTATGGACAAACTCTACACTGTGGCTTCAATCTAATGTTCGGTAATAGGTAGTAAATCAACTGAATGTTCTTTGTTTCAAGCATGACACTGCTAGAATCTTGGTTAGTAGCATTAGCAAAAGGACATGTCAAAATATCGACATTTCAATCACTTAACCTCAAACAACACGACTTCCAATTAGTGAGTTCATGTAATGTGTACCCACTGTACGATTTTAAGATCGGGGTATTAAGAATATGAACCACCATTACCAAATGGTACAGAAAAGGACCTGGAGGTTAGGCGCATTACGGTTAGTCGCATTACACTTTGTCCACATTTGAATGTCAACTCTTACTGATTTCAAATTCACAAAGCAGGACTTAACACTGATAAAAACTACCTTAGTAAGAGGTTTGAACTGTTGTCTATTAGGGCAATTAACATCAATAATTACTTATTCAGGAAGTGAAACTGTGAATGACACGTGGTTGTACTTTTTTTTTTTCCCCCCCCCATCGAAAATTGTGAAAATTTTCCTCAAATCATGTTATTTGAAGATTTTGGAAGAAGAAAGAGCAAGAAATTATATCAAAATATGTAAATTATTACTGTAAGACCACTCAAATAGGAGAGCTTTTTGTCCTTTTTTGTACAAATATGTGAGATGGGACCTGTAATTTGAAATTATTTGCAAACATGACTTTACTTCGTTGTCCACTTTGGCGTGGAATCGCCCGTATTCTGAAATCTTTCCATGGTGCTGAATTTGCTCATTGATTAGTAAGAGGATGCAGTTTCGATTCGGAAATCATCATAGTAATGCAAAATGCTACCGTTTTTAGACTGCTTTATTCTGACATGATGAGATTTTATAAAAACAAGGTATTAGATATGGCGGGCCTTGAAATCAAGATGGCGGCAACCTACATTAGATTACAAGTAAGCCAGGTGGTCCGGGAATCCCTGGTATTCCAAACATCGGTAGCACATTGCTCCAAGTTGCTCCCAAGCCGAGATATAGGACAAAAATAATACTGAAAAATGGCGGCCATTTTGAAATTCTAAATGGCGACTGAAGCGGGGTTGAAAAAAAAAATGGCACCTAACATTTTTTGAAATCAGCAACCCCAAAATTGACAAAGTTAGCCAAAAAATCAATTTTGGACCAAAATCACGGGAAAAACATAAAAAAACTGTTACTATTTTGTTTCTCAGTCATATAGTTTGCATGACCTAGTAACGTATGGATGCTGTTGTGGGATGGCTATTCTAAAACGGCTGGTGGATGGCGGTAGAGTTAGATAATGACATCGATTGTACGGTAGATCAGATGAGAAAAATGGTTGAGAATTCGTTATTACATTGTACAGAGAGACACAACATCTGGAAGATCTGACGTCAAAGAAAAAGACCATTGCTAAAATTGTGAGTAAGTACAGTTTAAGAGAAAGAATTCCTCCAATACAATTTACTGTCACACAGGATGCCTACATGTACTGATGGCAAAACAGAACATTGATTGTGGAGTTCAATAGGTCAATTGGATTGTTTCGTTTCCTTATTATATTGCATATTAATTTCGTATTGTAGAGCCCGATAAATGATGTATTATTATATTATTATTTTCAAATAACCATTATATATTATTTTCTTGAATTAGTAAATTAACTGATTTGAGCCTGGTTTAAGTATCAAGAATTACAAAATCAAAATTTTGCATTTAATTTTTTAAACAATCGGTTTCTTGGGCCTTAACGGCCTTGTGTTTTTCAGCAACTTTTAATAAGTCTTTTTGGCCCCACAATGAACCTCTCTATGCCTAATAAAAAGATAAATAAATCAAAACTATATGTTCAGCCAGCAACACTAACAATATGAATTTTTTAAACGGTTGGTGCTGAGTTTTCCGATAAATGTTACAAACATGATTACATAAAACTACTGCTTGTTACTTCTCATCAAATTTCTATATCCTTACGTCCATTTCGGAAAATGACTACCAACCTGACGATCTCCGCCCAAAAACGGGAGGTGGGCTTGGTTAGCGTTATTTATCTTGGTAGATCTCTACGGACAATTTCCCCCAAATTACAAGGCAGGGGTCGTTACGTGATTTTCGAAAAAGTGGCACAAAATGGAATTTGGGAGATAGACAAATGCCATTAAACTTTCTTGATTCAATTGCAGCATTCGAAGCACTGTCACTACGTCATATTTTTTTATATTTGTACTTTAGACGTCTCAAGAGTTTGAAGTAATGACAAAAGAACGTTTATTAAAAATTCTGAAAACCATCAGTTCTAAGGGAATAACCGTAACCCTCAAGGATACGACGCAACCTGGGCATTAGCATTAATGTTATTAACTGACAGTGCTGAGATGCTCAAATCAACCGTATTCTCCGATGGCAAAAAATTCACCGTTCTGGAAGAATTTATTATGACGACATTCGAGATGAGAGAAGTATTTTAGGATTGTTTAAGTCAAGTCAGATTTTGATGTTGGTGTATCAGTGAGTTTCAAACATTCAAAACCAGGTTTTATTGCTTTAAACTTAGAATAGAAACATGTTGTTTTCATGTGATGTATTCGGTTTTAAAATCATATTTTATAGAAAAAACGTACAGTATTTAATGTAATAACCGTTGACTCACGGATATTCATGATTGTGCTTGCAAGTATTTGTAGATAGGGGGGGGGGTGTTATTGCACAAAAGTGCAAGTATGAATTTTACCACAGCCCAAAATATGGAGACACCCATAACATAAAACAACCTAACTTAAAAAAACAAATAACATTCAATCAATAACCCCTGCACATACACCTAAAGATTTTCCCAAAAAAATAGTTAAAACAGGCTAAAGAAGACGAATGTTAGGTGAAGTCAGTGAGCACAGTGATGAGTACGGTATGAGCTCTGTGAGAAACCATTCAGGAGTAAACATTTTTACAGCAGCTATTAAAAGCTCACAAATTATGACCAAAAAAACATAATTAAAATTCATTTGGATGCATGTAATTGTTATTCTTTGCCTGTTACTATAAAAAAGCAGTGTAAATGACAGCTTGTAGGTATGTCCATTATCTCATTATTAGAGAATAGTGATATAAAGATTGCGTGCACCTAGTGTATTGGCATTGTAGTTGATAAGAGGAGACTTAAGTAGAGGGATCTGGATCAACCCAAGGGGGTGACAACCCATTTCAAAACCAGTCGTCCGTGCTGGGCGCTGACAATTTTGAATATTGCACGGAAATAATTATTAGTTTGGGTGCGTATACACACATAATGTCAATTCGATACAAACAATCCGCCAAAATATCAGTTGTTGGATGTGGGTGCTTTGGGTGGTTAAATTTTGTCCTACCCCATCGCGCCACACAAAAAAACGAATTGAATAGACACATCGTCGTATTTGATTTAAATTAAACCCGCAATGAATACATCTTTTCACCCTAAGCGCGCGCATTGCTTATGAGAAAAAAGAGTATCTGAGCACCAATTATCCAGGTACAATTTTATTACACCGGGCCACCTCTAACACATACATTAATTTGTATCACGACCGATTAGTGTATATGCAAGCGGCACCAACAGTATGGGGAAGAAGGGGAGGCAGCCATTGCTTTTCTATTGTTGGTACTCTATGTTTTCTTTGTGGTCGGCAAAAACATGCACGAACGGTTGGCTTTCTAAAGATTACGAACGTTTTGCCTCTCTATCATATAGACCTCTTGATATCAACCTGATGCCGTATTCAGTTAAACAAGGTCACGGACAATGCAGATTGCAGTTCAGCTACTCACGGAGGAGTAGATTATTCAAGTAAACATGGCCAACGGCCCATTTTACATGTTACAAAAATCTAAACATGGTAAAGTTACAATTAAGGTTTATAGTTCATTTTTCCAAAATTTCATATCTTTTTTCAATGCATAATGGATAAATTTTTGCCATTTGCAAACAAACGATTTCATTTCTTGTTGTAATAACAATAATATAAGCTCTGGATGCGTGAAAGGTGATAACAGGCCGGAAAATATCTTACTCTTAAGTCACGAAAGAAAAGAAATCACACACGAAGAGGAAGTGAAATTCGTCTTCAACTTCACCACTAGTTCAAAGTTGACAAACTCTATAATCAAAAGCTGTATCGTCTCTCCGGCCTGTTTCCACCCGCCAAAACAATAGACTTGAACATACTAAGTTGAGCTATAAGCCCACTTTCCTCCAACGGTGATCTTTAAACACAGTGATGTACACTGTCAACATACGTTAATTCTTAAATTGCATGTAGTTAATAAGTCTGTTGTTTGATTGCATATCCGCTATCCACTCATGATGCGAAATGTTCTTAACCCTCTGCCTTATAAAAAGATCAATAATACGAAGTCTCATATCACCAACCTCCTGAGCTAACCAAGCATAGCCAAAACCAAAAACTAAAAAGAATTATTCTTTACAGAGTGGCCCGTGGTCTTTCCATTTCCATCAAAGAAGTATACAATAACCTGATATGCGTTTTTTAGATATCCATTTTCCATGAGAGTTGAGAATAATTTTAAGCCAATATTTGATGTAAAACGAGTCAATTGATAGCAATAAATAGGTGTTCTACCAGAGTCGCCGAGCACAGCACTATTTGGACTAGAATAATAACTCCCAAGAAAAACTTGTATGCTTTTGTATGCACACGTTCAATAACATGATATTGACCATGACCCCACAATTCAGACCCATATAATAAAATTGGCAAAACTGTTGCATCAAAAATTTAAAAAATGAGTAGTAGGGCAAACCATTTAATTTATAAGACACTCTCTTAAGTTGGGACATAGCTTTTGTTGCTTGTTCAGCTAATGTACTGGTGGCTTTTCCCCATGAATTTCCTGTCGAGAATTCAATGCCTAAATATTTGTAACTGCTAACTGTTTCTAGACGGTGACCGTCAAAAAACCAACGTTCAGCTCGTGCAATTCGACCACCTCTCCTAAAGACAACCACTTTTGTTTTTGTGATGTTAACTCGTAGCCCCCATTCATTACAGAAACGCTCAAGAACGAAGATATGTTTTTGAAGATCACCGACTCTATCAGAAATAAGTACAATATCATCAGCAAAAAATAGCGTCTTAATTTCTACACCAGAATTAATTTGGATTCCTCTCCCTCCTTCCACATCAAGCATATTCTTAAAAATTGAAATAAAAATGGAGAAAAATTGTGGGCTTAAAATATCACCTTGTCTTAGACCGATATTACATGAAAAATAACCAGTACCCTTATTTTGATCTATTCTAACACAGGCTCTTATTTTACTATACATATTTACGATGCAATCCACAGCAGCCAACAACATCCCGCTGTGCATGGATTACACCACCATCAGTTCACGCACTACTGCCATTTGAAAACACGGACATTTAGTTCGAATTTCCCAAGAAAAATCGAAGACCGTGTAGGATTTTTTTTTTGGTCAAAAATGGTTCCTTTTATACCACCTGAAACCGTTATACAGAAAAACTTCTAACCGGTCACGTATTTTTGTATTAAATCCTTATTATTAAACCCGGATATCAATTTTTTTTTTTTTTTTTTTTAAGACAACCACTTTTGTTTTTGTGATGTTAACTCGTAGCCCCCATTCATTACAGAAACGCTCAAGAACGAAGATATGTTTTTGAAGATCACCGACTGTATCAGAAATAAGTACAATATCATCAGCAAAAAATAGCGTCTTAATTTCTACACCAGAATTAATTTGGATTCCTCTCCCTCCTTCCACATCAAGCATATTCTTAAGAATTGAAATAAAAATGGAGAAAAATTGTGGGCTTAAAAAGTTAAAATATCACCTTGTCTTAGACCGATATTACATGAAAAATAACCAGTACCCTTATTTTGATCTATTTTACTATACATATTTACGATGCAATCCAAAAATTTACCTTGAATTCCAGATTGAAACAAACGTAAAACAGTTTATCAATGGGGACAGTGTCGAAAGCACGGCTAAAATCAACAACGTTTTTGAATGATTGCGTGAAGTACAAAAGCATTATCGATAGTACTATACCCTTTCCGCTAAAACCTGCTTGGACTTTTGGAATAACAAATAATTTTTCACACCAAATCTTTCAATCTTCTCTGGTTCAAAATCCTTGTAAAAATTGTACACATAATATTTAATTAAATTGAAATACTCACAGTAATTTCTGACATCATTAACACTACAACCCTTTTTACAAGTGGAACAATACTAGATGAACCCCAACTTTCTGAAAAGCCTCTGCATTATCAAAAATAAAATTAAACACACGACATAGATATGAAAGGGCATAATAATCAATAGACTCTTTAAATATCTCACTACATAATCCATCCGGACCAACTGCCTTCCTTGATTTCAAATGTCTAATTACAGAACTGGTATTTCAATTATGAGAAATAGGATCGTTTAAGGAATCCGATTGATCATTGTTTAGAACAATGTCATCATTACGCCCAAAATTACTAATATCTATGTGGTCTGGCTTGCCAATACAGAGAAGCGACTTGAAATATTCAAACCATTCGATCGATGTAATCCGGTCACCTGTTGACCTACATTTACCTGAGTGATTTCTCTGATGAATTGCCAAAACATTTGGATCAGTACATGTCGTTGATTCAGATGTCTTTTTCAGATTTCACATACTAGGCGTTTAACGTCTACACAACTGTTTATACTCCCGTCTACATTGTTTATATGCTCCAAATTATCACAGAGTTAACGCGCCTGACTTTCTCAAAAGTCGCATCTCTCATAAGTACTTCTAACTTTACAATCATCGTCAAACCAGCATCCTGATCTTTTTGCTCATTAATGTTTTAATCGAACTTTCAATCGAATTTGCATGCACACCAACCCAAAATATGCAAAAATTGCACCAACAAAACATCAATATCAGCATAATTTGAGCTCAAAATATCACATGCATTATCAAGTTTACGTTTAGTTTCAGATGATTGAATTTTTGTCCGAAAATCATGAGTATTGAGCGTCATTCCAACGATATTTAACAAATGTTTGTTCACAGATACATTAAGGCTATGATCATGGCAATTATTGACGCTACTTCTTTTAATCTCCCAAATCAAAGGCATATTATCAGATTCTATCTACTCGATTTTCCCTGAAATTACAAAATATGTCAAAAATAGAGAGACGATGGGTAATCGACAATACTCACCACCTACTTGAACCTAATAAATGGTGAACTCGCCATTTTATCTCCATCCATCGAACCCATTAACAATATGATTTTTATGACTTCACATAATTTAACAGATTTCTACCATTTAAATTGATCACTTTATCTTTCGAATTTCTAGATTGAGCAAAAGCATCTATTTCAACAGGTCATCCGAAAAAATAAAGTGAGTAGAATCCTCAACATGTAATAGGATCAGTGGAGGTACGTGAAATTAAAATCACCAGTTATTCACAATATCAGCTTTGATACTTGCTCTAAAGAATATAATGTATCACTAGATTTCAATAGGATTATTTTTCAGACATTTTAAAGGCAAAAGATTGACTGTCAGGAATATACAGAGTAGCAAAAATTTATATCGTCGTTTCACCTACCACACAGGTTTTAAATATCAAGAAGCTAGAAATAACCATGTTGAAATTCAGTGTGGCAACTGTTTTAACACGATCACTAAGCTCAGATTGACCAAACAGCATACCACCACTAAGCACGCCGTACTGTTTCGTTTTGGTCTAACAGATGTGTATCCACGTATTTAACAAAACTTATCACAAATTCGTGAGGCTGACTTTGCCCAAGTCTTTGTGAGAGCAATAAAATCAAATTGCATACAGTATTTCATAAAAATCGGAAGAATTAATTTTAGAGACATAATCCATTTAACTTCCAAGCAACAAATTTATAGCTTATTTTTAAAATACAAGGTTTTTTTGGGGGGCCTTGACCATACCCCTATTTAGGAAACATCATTTAAGAGTCTATCATACACCCAAATCATTTTTTACCATGGTGATCGATTGTGGTAAGTTTCTTATATGAAAATATAGCTCTAGCTAACCGGTGGAACAACTCGCGCTTCTTTTCCCGTACCTGTTCTCTGACTATGTCTTGTATTCTTACAAAAATATTCATGACACAATATACCTGACCCTTTCAAATTCTTGGTCTTTTCCATCACCTTTTGTTGTCTTTATGATGTTTACTGAACAGGCCATATTGGGACAAAAACCATTGAACCTTTAGGTCATTGCACTCTATTAACTCGCTCAAACTCAATTGTTTCACCAGGTACAACAACCCATATCTTTTGTGAGAATATTTTTCACTTTCTCCCTCAATGATTGCCAGACTCTTAGTGGACCCTCAATACCTTAAAAATCAAGTTATTCCTTCTAGAACGATCCCCTGTTCAATATCTAATTGAGTTTGCATAGAACGAATAGTTTCATGGCTTTTCAAGATCTTCACGAGTCTGCTGCAGACTATTGTCAACCGTGGTCAATTTTTGAGAGTTTATCTTTTAACCTGCTGTATACTGATCGTCAGTCTGTCCGTGAATTTTCAAGAGCAACCCAGACATTACCACAGAGGCCACCTTTGTCAATGTCATCCAGACGGGTCAAAATACGATCCAGTTTTTGATCCACAGATAATGTATTTCCTCCATTGGTCCTGGGGTTCAGCTCTACATCATGGATATAACTGGCAACACCTGGTATAATGGCGACGTCATAGGGTTGGTACCACATACCGGTAGGCGTATCCCATCACAAGACAATGCCCACTATGCAGGGATTTTCAGTGTTTGATTAATTCTTTAGTTGTAAAGTTACTTATTTTTACCTATATCATGCACAGACTCCGCAATTCGAGGTAGCCGGTACAGTTTTTGCTGTACAATTTTTAGTTGTATAGCTATTTTCTAACAAATACATTAAGACAGCCAAGCTAAAATTACTTGGAATAATGCACTCAGGACCGCATACATGCAGATCATGCCAAATTCCTGAAAATGATGCAAATTTGTGATTAGGCCTAATTTTTAAAACAGCATCCACAAGAGCTAATAAAGGGACAGGTACCATTGTTGGGAAAAAATAGACAATGTAAATATGGCCTGGAAGTGAATAAAAATGGTGAATTTTGGTAACATAACAACAATTCTGGAAACAGGAATAAAAAATCATGAATCTAGGTGATAGCATGTGTGATACTTGCGAATTCTTATTTGCTAATGGCAATTCAATGCATCATTCAGATTGCAAGGCTCTGAATTTGAAACCTTATTTAAAAACTTCAGAGGGTATGTACAGGGGGTTAGAATAGTCTGATTTTAGCTAAAATTGATTTTCCTAGTTAATTAGGAAGTCTCCATATTTTGAGCTGGGGTTTCATTTTTTAATTCTCCCCCCCCCCTATTTGTAGGCTCGCCTGTTGAACGACTCTAAATTAAAAGAAGAAAAGTATCTAATCATATCAATTTAATAAAATGGAAAAAATTAAAAGACTCGACAGCTTGTTATGGACGTTATTCCGTTTAGTAACCTGGCATGGTTTGTCAACTGGGGATTTTCTTTTTCCTGTGTAGTTTTGGCCTCGGTATATATAGCTAAACTCTTCCTTGTGAATTAAAAACATGACTGTTGATTAGTCATTTTATATATATGCAAGTCGGTAGTATATGGTAATTTTATGTTTATGAAAACACTGTGGGATAGGACTAAAACTAAACATATAACAAGACGGAATCCCTCAACTTAGTCATGATAGTAATGCAAGGTTCTAACTGATATTTTGCATAGAGAGAGATAATGGTTTGTCATAAGGTTTGCAATATTACAAGCTTTAAAACATTATTGAATGTATTATGGATTCACCTTCTTTGACATCTTAAATGCGTCACTTCCGGAAATATTTCTGGTTTGTTTGGGTTTTTTATTGATCAATATCTCAAAAGGAGCAAAATCCCAGTTAGAACTTTGTAATACTGAGGTAACGAATGGCTAAAAAAATTATTGAACAGGAAATATCCGCCAGTAATATTGTTTTTACTACAATATTTGCTGGGGGTCTTGATAACAAATAGAGTAATAAAATATTGTGTTAATTGTGTGTATTTCACGAATGATTTTATAACACAGTTTTGTTTAAAAGGTTGTATGCTCTTTGAATAATTTAAGTTTACTCAAATAAACGATTTGCGCTTAGTCCTCAATGCAGCTTGACAATGACCAAGTGCGTGTATTGCGTCATGAGCCAGTATCTAAGCAATGCTCCTCCAAGGTCTTAGATTGGCACGGAATACGTGATCTTGCCCCGAATTTTTCGATAATTGTCGTATTTAGGCGATATATTTCCGGATAAGCGCATTCCTGGATAAGCGCAAATCGTGTATTTGTTGTTTTTGCTTTGATTCCAGGGTTCAGTTAGTTTTCGTAATGGCGATAGAGTGGATAGTGTTCGTCTTGAACAATTACAGCGTAAGCTTAAGTGGGTGATTGTATCCAGTTCCTTGAAATCAAACGGAAATACGCTAAGTGCCTTGAAAATGTGAAAGCCTGTATCGATAGCTAACTTTTAAGATATTTTTTTCAATTTCGACAGTCATCAATCATGAATAAAATGTCATCGAAATGATTGAATAATTGTGATTAATGTGTAATAAAATAACAACTGTCGGGTTTAAAACTTCTACTAGGAAGCATTTGAAATGATGGATGTTTGTTTCAAGGGCATGTGGAGATTCGCAGAAGATACAAGTTTCTCCAAATTTGCACTTGGTTGTAGAATACCTATCAATAACGTTTCGAAGGATTAATGGATTAAACAAGCAAAAATGAAAAACCAAGACTAAAATTTTAACATTTGCCTGCATACTGTCTTAATCATATAGAGGAGCATGCTCGAATTTTCTGTCGTCCACGACAGAGAATACTAATTTTTTATGCACAAAAAGACGACTTTTTGGCTTATTCACTTCAGATCTGATTTACTATATTAGTGAGCATTCTAGATATACATTGTTTTTAATGGGAGCGCACTTTTCTGGAAATGTCATCGCGTCTCGTTACGTGTTAGTTTTAGGATGAGTTTAAATGATCAATTAAAATGCCCTCTCTCTGTATAACATTGGAATAACTGTAACATTGCAATTTAATTTGTTATGATTTGTGTGTCGTGTATCCTATCGTACCATTTGTTGACGTATTAGATAATATAAAGCATATTTTTCTCCATTGTTTTGTCTCGCCTGTTAATAACACATTCCATACATTTCTTTTCCACTTTTAACTAGGACAGTGCAAGCCGGACTGGTACAGTAAAGGCAAGTTTTGCTTCAAATTTGTAACCAATCCAAATCCATATGAAGCCGCCAACGAACATTGCCGATCAGAAGATTCTAGTCTTGTACGTGTTACTTCACAACAGGAGTACTTGTCCCTACAGGAAGCATGGGCAAGTGCTGATGATGTTAACAAAGCTAAATCATGGTAAATGTTATTTCTCAATTTGGACATAATGCCAGGCCCATAAAGTGCTTGACTAAATAGGTAGGGCTAAAGCCTTATAGTCATTCGCCAGATAGAGACGTGCCAACAATTTTATAGATACATAGCAGGTACCATAATGCCACAGCTAATTAATGCATGACGTGTAGCTTTAAATTAATTAATACTTGTTAATTCCTAGCAATTGATCCTTTTGGCTTCTATAAACAGAAAATCTAAAAGATGGGTGAGCACTGGGTGAGCACTGGGAAAACAATAAAAAAGCTAAACGTATTCTATCGAGGGCGCACCGGATGTGCCTAGCAGAAGAAGAAATCGTGGAAATAGCGACATCTCATGCTATCGGAGCAACCCAGCCTCGGTTAGTGTGGTTCCTTGTCTCAACAAATATTTTGAATCAAATACAGGTTAATTGGCCTCTATGTCACCAATGGGAGATTCGTTTGGGAAGACACAAATGATGCGTTGACATGGCAACCGCCTGGTACAAACCTGTCCGTCACAGACTCCGTGGACAAAAAGTGTGTTTATATGCATTTCATCGAAGGCAGCTGGCATACCATTAACTGTGACCAACAACTGCCATTCGTCTGTCAGAAGGAGCCAGGTAGGATGACAGACTATTAACAACAAGTTCTGTTACATGGTGGGGTACAATTATATAAAACTTTATCTGTTTGAAATTATGGTCTAGGTCCAATAACCGTTGAAACTTGATCAAAAGCCTATAAACGGTAATAGAGTCTAGTGCAGTTTAATTATCTACATCATACTCTCACCCAGGGCCATACTAATATTCATAACTGCACTGCAAAAACAGTGTTTAGAAACGTGGTGCAAATTAGTGTATAGGAATTAAACATGTCAAATCTCTAAACACTTCCCGTCAAATGTCTAAACACGTAATGTCAAATCCCTAAACATGTTAGATTTTAAACATGTTTAGATATATGGTGTTTAGATATTAAACAGATATTTCAAAATGTTTAGAAATGTGGTGCAAAATAGTGTTTACAAATGTGTTTAATTTCTAAACACTGTTTTTGCAGTGTGGGACTTCAGTAGTTCAAACCATACGAAACCGCAACGTTGCAATAATTATTCCCTATGTAATTCATTTAGCATGTCAGGAAATTCTAAAATTATGTGTTTGTTTGAATGTCTTTTTGTTTTGTTTTGCATTGTCTTTTAATTGCTACTGAAATGGATTGTTTATTTTGTGCAATCTCGTTAATTCTCTTTCAGATGTCAGCGAGCGTTTCATTGCTCTGTACATTCCTGGAGAATCCCAGAATGATGCTGGACGTATTGAATGGATTACAAATGTCACGTGGCCAGGTAGGATGAGCCTAAAGGTGATTACATAACATCATG
>JAMKCH010045742.1:0-11471 GCA_023653785.1 Ophioderma brevispina | reverse complement strand
ACAGGCCTTACCAACATTCAGGTTCTTGAGGGGTAAATACCCAGCAGGTACCTTATCAGCATTGAGGTTCCTTTGGTGTATATGCCCTGCAGGCACTTTTCAGCACTGGCCATTTCTTAGGAAATGCCCAGGAGGCATTTATCAACACCCAATTTTAAAAACCATGATTTATAAGCTACAGTCTAACTGGCTAGGGTTGAGCTTATTGGTTGCCCAATTCCCAGTAAAAGCTTTTCTTATGTCAGACATTATTTGCCCGTTAATTACACTGCGTCACCCTTTATTTTTGGATTAATGCAATTTTCTAGTAGAAAGCTTGAACATAAACTTTATATTGTCCTTTGTTTTTTATGTTACAGTGACTTTCTTCTATATCCAGAGCTTCCACATTGGCAGATGCACAAATGAACATCAGTAGTGCTGATCCCATATGGGATAGATTTCCTTTGCACATGGTTTTCTGGGTAGACAAGAAGACTGGTATATAAGACATGGTTGAAAAAAAAGTTGCATGCACAAGCTATCCATCATAGTTGCCAACAAAACACAAGATATAAAAAAGTTTGTACAGTTGAATAGTAGCATTGATTTGGTCTGAGAGTCTGGCCAGACTGGTTCAGGAGAGTGGCCATGGAGCATGTTACAGCTTATGGTATCTCCCTGGCACAAATTGAGGCTGGCCCCAAAACACTGTCTTCTGTATCTCAAACCATTTAAAAAATACATGATGTCTGCCATCACGATTTGTGGAGGGTCCCATTGAATTCAACCAAACATGGGAAAAACAACTACTACGAAAGGACAATAAGTGTTATGAAAAGTGAGCGTTACAGTGAAACACCAAGCAATTTGGGAAGGCATTTTATATGGAAGTCCAAGCACTACTGCAGACACAACATCATACAGCACATGATGGAATCAGTGGCGTACCGAGGCAGTCGATCCAGAGGGGGCAAATTTCCAAGTCGTCCCGCCAGAGGGGGCAAATTTCGCAAATTGTCCCGGTGATTTGCTCCAATTAAGTCTGAATTTGACAAAAATTGCGCGTAGCGCGAAAATTGCCGAATTTACTTTAATTTTGCCCAAATTTGGCCTGAAATTTGTTGAAATTCCCCGAAAAAAGAGGAATAAATTTGTTGAAATTCCCCGAAAAAAGAGGAATAAATTTTTTGAAATTCCCCGAAAAAAGAGGAATAAAAATGCATATTTTGGACCATATCGTCCCGCTTTTTCGAGCCAGAGGGGGCAACTTGCCCCTCCTCCCCCCGGTCGGTACGCCACTGGATGGAATCAATCATATTTTATTATACCTCATTTGCATTGGGACTCTATATGAAACATTTACCACAATTTGGTAAATCTGACCATATTTGGGCCATGATCTTTAGTGACCTCTGAATGACCTTTGGTTCCACTTTTGAGGAGGTAACATGAGGGACAATATCCAAAGAGCATGCTTGCAAGTATCGTTAAAATGTGTGCACATACATGGAAACAGAAATCAATTATTGAATGATCTAAAGGTTCTCCCACCCGATTACAACATGTAATTTCTTTGCTTTGTAGAAAAGGTATCTGTTTCGCAAACAGATCTTAATTCCCTAAATTGCATTGAATCCACTGTGATGTGTGAACTAGGTCTAATTGCCGGATGTCTCACAACACAACTCCCCATAGATTACTGTACACCAATGTCATCAGTATTGTAACATCCATATTTTGTCATGTTAATGCAAGAAGGCCATTGTCTGAAATTACCATAAACCTACCTTTATGCCAAGTCTTTGATCAATGGCCCTTGAAATGGTTTTTTTGAGGGATTGTAGAATCCCTACCCCCCCCCCCCCCCCCCCCCCCCCCTCAAAGCAATGACTTAAGAATTGAGCGGTTTTCCTCAATAAATGCACACACAGGAGGCAGCCATTGCATATCACCTTCTTGCAAGTCATGTGATGATTTATGCTTGTAGCAATCGTAATGGGAAAGAGATTTAGGCCATGATTAGTGCAGTGCTAGTGACTACTTTTATGTTCGGGTGAATATCATTGACTCTAATTTCATTTTGACTCTAATTGTAATTTGTATGGATATTTGATACATACAGTCTTCTAGGCCACTGTTTTTATACTGTCCACCTGCCTTGGAAAAAAAAGAAATTTCTCTCTCTAGAGTACAATAAATCTATTTTTACAAGGTTTAGCACCATACTTTTCCAGGGTTCGATGAGATAATGGTTTTTAATTGTTTTGTGGGCCCCAGCCCTATAGCTGGCAGGACACGTAGCTCCTTTGTGGCGTGTGTATGTGTGGTGTATGTAGTTGTGTGGATTTTGTGTCAAAATTTGTTAAGTTTTTTTAAATTGAACCTCAATTGAAAATTTTGAACTTCATTGGAACCAAACTTCTGTCATCGGTGCACAATGGATCCTCATTGTGATGAGGTCAAAGGGTCCCTGTTGAAAGGTCAATGTCATATGAGTCAAGTTGAACAAATTGCTAAAATGTCAAATTGACCTAAATTGAAACTTGAAGTTCAATTGGAACCAAACTTGTCTCATAGGTGCACCATGCGATCCCTCATATGTTGATGAGGTCAAATGTCATGTGCCAGGGTCAAAGTCATGGTCGGCCAACAGCTATATTCTTTGAAGTATAGCGAGCGCGAAAGCCGAGAACCGCGAAATGCTAGTTTGGATGTGAAACCCCCTAGCATGTATTAGTGCCCTGAGCATGTGAGGAGAAATAGTGGTATTTCCCTTTAGGGGGAGGATCATTATTTACGGCTAATAATTTTGAATGCAAGCCAAGGGGAATGCGGAAGTTTTGAAAACAAGTTGAATCTTTAATCCTTCCATGTAAATAATGACTGCTCACAGACTCCAAAATTAGCCTTAATCAGCATGTGCCAATTTGTGTGTCTCAATACCTTAACTTCCCTTTCATCTCTTGTTTGGTAGGCAAATATTTATCTTCCTCTTAATAAAAACATTAAAAATAGTACTGGTCACAGTGAAAGCAGTATGAAATCAAGTCCGGAAATTAGGGACTGTGCACAAGCACTTTGTCGGGGGCCTGGTTCAAAAAAAAAATAAGTAGTGCCACATTTTTCATGACCCAAAACAAAAGTGATGTTCATTTGACTCTTTGTCAACTAAAAGGTTGTGGTCATAACTATAGAAACTAGTGTAAACTCAAATAATACGTGCAAACTGATTTTTCACTTTTTAGCTCAAAAAAATATTTTCCGAGGCCGACCGACATCTGGGTAGCATGCAACCGAAAAAAGCAAGACAGTAAAATCTGTATGTATTTCAAGAAGCAGGTGATTTAATAAAGGAAACAAAATATCACAAGCTATGTTATGCATGGGTTGTGAGGTTCAGCTTGTTGGCTGATTTCAGCTTTTTAGCTTTTCTGTATTTGTTGTGGGCCGCCAGCAAGGGCAGACCACTAGCAATCCATGTGCGTGTGTATGTGGATGTGTGGATGTGTGGATGTGTGTTGGATGTGTGTGTACAAATTGTTAAGTTTTTTAAATGACCTCAATGAAAAGGTTCACTTCAATTGGAACCAAACTTTGTCATAGGTGCACAATGGAATCCTTCATATGTTGATGAGGTCAAAGGTCATGTTGCGAGGTCAACGGTCATGTGGATCAAGGTTGAAAATGGGACTAATAAAATGTAAAATTGATCTAAATTGAAAACTTGAAGTTCAATGGAACCCCAAACTTTTTGTCATAGGTGCACCATGTGTTCCCTCATATGTTGATGAGTTCAAAGGTCACGTGCCAGGCTCAAAGGTCATGGGGCGGCCACAGCTTATATTCTTGAATATAGCGGGAGCGCGATAGCCAAGAACCGCGAAATTATAGTTACCTCTGTGCCCAGCTTTTTGCTGTATTTCAGCTGTTTCAGCTACTTTGTGAAAACCCCAATCACAGGTCTGAATTACAGGATTAAAAATTAACAATTAAAAAAAATCTTGCCTTTTTAAAAGTGTACTTAGATCACCCCCACTGACTCCTTAAAAGGTCTATGGCCCAATCTCAAATAGCATCATCCCCAGTGATGGGGGCTCTCCATAGGACACTGTACAAATGGTCAGCTCATGGGGGGCATGCTGAAAGAATTGTTCGAGGCGGGGATGGTGACCCCTTGGCAATCCCCTTCCTCACTTGTTATGCTGCTGTGATGACAAGGTAATCTCTGAAAATAGACATTTTGCTACACCAAAGTAGAGCAAAATTGCAAAAATTAACATTGATTTCATTTGTTCTGTCAAGTTGGGCTGAAAATTAAACTAACAAAGGACACTCTTCAGTCGGGAAAGTCACACATGTAACCAAACCTTATTGTCACCTGACAAAAAAAGCCCAATTTACAAAAGTGTAAACATTATTTTTGGTTAAAGTTTTGGAACCTAAACACAAAAAATATGTTTCCACTGTCGAGGTGGACAAATCAAGTTCGGTCGCCCGTGTTTGATTCCGAAGAATGGCCCTCGACTGAGGCTGATGCCATGCTTGATCTGGGGAGGGGGACTTGGTTTTTCGAGATTTCTGGTCAGGTAACTACCAAAGTTACCAAAAAAAAACAAAACCACAAAGACCTGGCCAGGTCTCATGATATAGAGTATCAAATTCACCTAGGTCTCTCTTAGTCTCAAACAGGTATCAAATTTGACTGTCACTCCATGATAGGGTATCATATTAGCAGAACTGTGTTAGAATGATGATTTGTTTATATCATGTTCAAAACAAACAGCAGTCCAAAAATAGCCTCAAATGGACGACTGTAAAATTCCAGGTTAAACAGCAATGGTAATATCGCCAGTTACCAATTGTCGGATAGACGAACGATTGAGTGCGGGCATGTGAAACAGGTCTGCAGTTTCGATAGGGTATCCATATGATTTGAGCAGATTCTGGTCTGCAGATTAGGGTATTCAGTTGTTCTGGTCTCACATTGAACACCACCAGAAACCCTTGTAACGTGTGTGGGTACCCAGGTTCATGTTACAGGTTACCCTCCAGGTCCTTGCTTCCCTCAACAGCCCTACTTTGTAATACTGAAAAGTGTATTAAACTTTGCAAAATGGAAAATACCTTCACTGCATGAAGGCTTATTATGTTATGAAGTGCACATGACATAAACAAAAGGGTTGCAGAAAGTGCAGAAAGCTTCTTGTTACTTGCAAAGTTATATGTTGTATGATGGTTGACATACATAGGCATTTCAGTTTGGAAGCATTTCTGTGAGGTTGCGTGCCCTTCTGGGTGTTATATAAACGCCTGTTTGGATTTGAATTCAGAGCTTATGACCAAATAATGCTTTATGGTGAAGAACGTCCAGCAAAAATTGGTCTACCGAGATCTCAAATTTTTACAGTCGTCATTAAAGCATAGCAGCACATATTTGAAGGGCCCCCTATTTTCAAAATTTGATATTTTTCTGCAATATCATTAGTTGTGTTGGTAATTACTAGAAAAAAACTAACCTTGCGAATATGATAATGCTAAAAATGTTGTATTTATTCAAAGTAAGCAATTTTGATCCCCGCATTGTTCTCAACGGCAGAGGATTAAAATGCTTAAGTTATGTCCGTCTCCATGATTGAAATAGGCCAAGCTCAGGAAATTACCTTAATTGATGACTGACATCTGATGGACAATTAAGGGATTAAGCGTACCACCGTAAGGGACAGATTACGGGATTCCATATTGAAAATGAAGTTGCCAGCAAGCCATTGAATTATTATCAGAGATCTTGATGTTATTCCATTAAAAAAATTCTTCGTCTGCGACACATAAAGAATTTAAATCTCTACCTTCACAGGTATAGTTTACTAGCCAAATAGCAATACAACTGTGTAAGAAAAACTCAAAACTGTTTGGAAAATTGAGGGGCGCTCTTCCAAAAAAATTGTGCTGTTATGGTTTTGCTTTAAAGTGTTATCGATCATGATGCAATCTATTCTACATGTAGGGCTGGTAAGATGGCAGATTTTAACATGCCATCTAGCATTGGCATAACAAGGAGTAATATTGCCCCTTCCCCTTTCCCCTGTGGAATTAGTGATTTTCTGCATATGAGCCAATTTAGAGTGAAAACAACATAGGCCTATACTGTACTTAACAAACGAAATATATTGTCACCCACCCCAAAAAAAAAGCAGATGGTTATGCCACTGCATCTACAATCTTGGAAATAATGTTGGGACACTTTGAACAATTTTTGGACAGTAACAATGTTCCCCCGTCTCCCAACCAATGTTGAATGGGGTATCGTCATCAGCAGTTGGCACATTCCCCAACATTGATTGATGGGGGCGGAGAAGTTGAAGGTGGAAGGTTGGGGCCCTTCCAAATGAGTGATAACAGGGGTTTTGTAGGCTCTTAACTCTGGTCCGGGTGAGCAATGTAGTAAATTGTGGTGAGTGTTCCAACTAATTTCCAAGATGTAGCTACAATTAGTGTTTGATGTTGTTTTGAAGTTTTGCATGTTGATAAGTGGAACTTGTGGTGTCAGCAAATGTTATAAAATAGGTTGTGAACAGACTATGGTTGTCATCTTATGTGCATCATTTGCCATGGATAATCATCACGAAACTTAGGTTTTCGTACCCTCTTCCTTAGTTTGTGCTCTACCGTATAAACCACCCCAAAAAGACTGTCATGACACTCACATTGTACTTCACTACAATACAATTGAAGTGCACTGAAATGAAGAAAACAATCTGACTCAACACAATGCAATTAGAACATGTATGCTGCTGCATTGAGTCAGAGATGGTTTCATCCATTTTTCACTGCACTTGTATTGCAATGAAGTATGAAATGCACCTTCAGTCTCTGAAAGAAGTTTTGGAATAAGTCCCCAAATATTCTCCTGAAAATGTTTGTGGATGCCACCAACTTGAAATTAAAAAAAAAAGAAAAGTATTGAACAAAAATAATAAGAGTGCAAATGTTTATTGCTATTATTCATCTGTGTTGCAAACCCCAAAACTCTGTGTAAAGTCACATGCAACAGTGAGCATACTCAAAAACACAAAAAGCGACTGGGTACCGCATAACACTTTATAAAGTGAGTGACCGTACTCGCATGAACGTCATGGGTATGATGGTAAACTGCAAATTTGCATGTGTAATGGTGACATACCTTAATATGGGCATTTCAAACAAGTGCATACACGAGAACCCACATACTGCAACATTGGACCCCAGAGGGTGTTTTGAATAAATCAACCCAATGCATTTGATGTGCCTGTACTGTACTGTAGTAAAAACATGTCAGTACTTAGTTTAAAAAGTGTTCAAGCAGTTTGATAACCCAGACATTCATGATCATGCAAAAAAATTCAGAAGTCTAGCACCTTGGGGGCAAATTGAGTTAAAAGTTTTTATGTGTTTCCCTTGACTTACACCGGAATAAATTACATACATGGACTATGGAACCGTGGGAAAGAAGGAATTGCTCATAACCACACAAGTGCAAATGCAAAGCGAGTAAAATTTTTTTGAATTAGTTTTCTCAAGGATGTCTAGTGAAACGTGAATAAAACGGAGTCGATGAAATCATGAAATGGCAAGAGGATTTTTGTGGGATCAATGATCGTATTAAAGTGAAATTCCACACCAGTGCATTGTGGGATGGACTAAACACACCCCTTGGGCCTACCCAGAAAAATAACTTGCAAAAAATTCTCCACACGCATTGTAATCACAAAATGCATCCCATAAAACACTTTTGCAAAAGTGCGGTACCCATAAACACAACTGAAAAATGTACATGTACATCCGATAAAACTTAACAAATGCAAAACGCACAAGCAAAACTTTCACATGAGCAAGGGGTTTCCTGCCACCCTTGCGTACATAAACACATGACGAACATGACCCCCCCCCCCCCCCCCCCCCCCCCCAAATGCATTTAACACCAAAAGTGTGTACCATTACCACACTTGCGCACCCTTCATAATTTAATCACTTATCACTTGTGCTTTTAAATATTTTCACTTCACACAACTGCTTTGGCTTTTTACACAGAGCCATGCATGTTCGCAGTCTTCATTTTTTTTTAAATGGGGGCCACTGAAGTATTGGATCTAATTCTCACATTATATTGGGTTTTGATACAAGATTTTGATCAGGAATTACTTCATAATCGGGGCCGGGGGGGGGGGTACTCGATTGGTTTGGTCAGGAGGGCAGCTGCGGAGTCGCACCCATTCTAAGGGGTTCATTTGGTAGAGAAAGGTACCCATTTTTAAGTATACCCATTTTTTTCACTCACCAACAACCACAAACCCACACCAAAAATTTCTGAGGATCCAATGCAAGGCCCCAGAAAAATTTTGACAGTTTAGGCCAAGGGATGAAAGTTTAGATTTGCGTCCGCCGCCCGCCCGCAGCTCCAAAACCCAGCCGCCAAAAATTTTATTAAAGCAGATTTATTTGCATGCGAAAAAGCTATTCATCATAAAAATCAAGGTTCCAATCATCAGCTGTAAGAGTACAATTATGCAATAAAGTATTAAAGAGTACATGCATACCGACTCTGAACATGACATATTTTTATCCATGTGTTGTTGATGTGATTGATCCTTCAGATCTGGAAAACCATGCCTCGCAAGTCAACAATGACACTACGTAAGAATCAATAATGAAATAAAGCGTCTGCCATTTGAAAAATCCATACGCAAATCTTAAAACTTTCATTTCTCCTGCTAAAGGTGCAACAAGAATTTTTTTTCTTTTTTTCAAATTTATTAGACACTCAATAGAGTTCAAATAAAAGACAGAAAATAGTGATTTGATGGTGGAGTTGCCATTTGTTCTAATCCCAATTGGTCTAATGGCCATGTGGCTATGGCTAACTCCAACGGTCAAAATACCATTGAGTCTAATAACCATTTAGGTCTAATAGCCATTAGGCTCATATTAATCTGGTCTAAATCTCATATCGTCGAATATCCATATCCTCTATAACTGATTTGGTCTAATGTCAATGGTCTTATATCCATTTGTTCTAATATCCATCTGGTCTAATATCAATCTGAGTATAATCATTTGATCTAATACCATTTGGTCTAATACCATTGGTTTAATATACTTTTGGTCTAATATCCATTTGGTCTAATTGTCAATATGGTCCAAAAAGGTATTAGACCAAATAGATATTGAACCAGGTGGACATTAGACATAATGGATACTTAGACCAAATTGAATATTAGACCCAAATGGATATTAGACCCAAATGGATATTAGACCAGAAGGATTATTAGACGAAATGGATATTAGGCCAAGTGGTTAGACCAAATGGTTATTAGACAAAAATTAATAGAAAAAGCTGGATATTAGACAAATGAGTGAATTAGCCAAAGGTGTTGTGGTTATTAGACCAAATGCTAGTAGACGACAGTGCATTAGACCAGATGCCGCTTAGATTAAATGGCTATTACCTTTCGGCTGTAGATAAATGGGAGTTAGACTTACTGGTATTAGACAGATTGGTATTAGACAATATGGGTTTGGACCATTTGAAGTTAGGACTCAACTGGCTATTAACCAAATGGGATTGGACCAAATGGCAAGTAGACAAATGGCAATAAACCATTTTGATTTGCTTTATTTCAATAAAAAACATTGGCTGAATTCATATTGCTTCCTATACGAAATTAGAAATTTACAATGTTTGGTACCAAAGAAAGAGTTCACAACTTAATCCTTTCGTTGGGATATTTTTGATAAGCTTTTACATCAGGGCAAAAATCGTACTTTCAATTTTTTAGGGACACCGATATGTAGACATCTCTTGTTGCACCTTTAACAATGTCAAGAGAGATTGGGGGAAAAATGGACCCATGTCTAAGGGGTTTCTCATGAAAATACTACCCATTTTCTAAAGATTTTGTTCTGGAAAAAAAAATCCTGACTGGAGCAGACACTCCTTTAACATGTTGAGTACCCCACCCCCGAACACACACACACACACACACACACACCACAACACACCACGCACACACACACACCACGCCCACACACACCACACCCCAGAAGTATATGCATCGGAAGTATAATATCAAGTCCACCGCCTACACACACACGCTTTCTCTCTCCTTTTTTTTCTCTCTCTTTCTCTCCTCCTCTTCTCTCTCCTCTTTCTCTATCATCATCTCCCTCTTTCTCTCTCATCTCTTCTCTCTCTCTCTCCCTCGGTCCTCTCACATATTTCGGTAATTAATCTCATGTTACATTAAAGTACTTACAACTATATAAAGTTGGGCAAACGCAATACCTTCCCAAAACACGGTCATTGAAGGATAGGATCTATAGTTATGCTGGTTGATTGCTTATCCTGTCTTGGATTCCTGTTCGCTTGTGCATTGCACAAAGTATCATAACAATTAAGTCCACACACGGGTTTGTTTTGAATTGTTAAACGAAATAACATCCTGACATGGAAAACCAAACACATGGACGATTCAGTGATCCATAATGCCCTTAAAGCCACTATCAGCGATTTTTTTTCAAAATTAGATTTGTCCAATTTTGATTTTTAATTGAGAGTTTTGCAACCAAATGAACAAATTGCTATGAGCGAAAACTGGCCTTTTTTGACATGCTGTTAAAGTGGTTTAAATGAAACTTTTTTGTTTTTTTTTTCTCGAATTTAGTATTAAAACAGCGCCCCCATTGATACATCCTTCACATCATGTTTTATATAAGTTGTCAAAGGTCGTCGTGGAGAAAGCCCGTGGTATGACTGTGAAAAGTCGTAACAATAAACCTGAAACTACTAACAGTGACCAAACTGCAGGCCAAACTGTCGACAAAAGAATGTAAACGAACGCTGGATGTGTTCCGGGATAATGTGAAAAGCATAATTATGAAGACTAATGGCGACGGCGCGGCGTGTGAGATGCAATCATCAATGCAAGCTGCATTAGCCGGGGCGAATCCCGGGCTATGAGACTAAGTTCATAGGATATCGCGTGGTTTTTCCGACGCCAAAACCTGTCGGGAAAAAAGTTTTAAAATACTTCTCTTACCGACCTCCTATTGATATATTCCGATTCCATGAGTTTATTATCTCACGACTCATATAATTATTTAGACAAATAGCAATACTGAGGTATTTATTAAACAAGTTTTCTACAAGATTTCGATGTAGAATTGTAATAAGGGCCAATTTTATGTACTCAGTACCTTCAATTTTCTTTATTTTGCACCTATTATTGACTCCAAACATCCTCGTTAATACACTGACCTAAACTGCACAAACCGTACAAAGTTATTAAATGCCAGTTTTAAAATGGACCCCCTCTGACCTGGATTGTCTAGTCAGACTTGAGCAACCTAGGAACTTCGCCCTTAGTGTCTCCAATTTCAACTCAATGTGTTTCTCGCTTGTGCCGCCATACTCATCTCATATCAACTGACTTGCAAGGCCAAGTTACTGCCAGCAG
>JAMKCH010045741.1:0-39720 GCA_023653785.1 Ophioderma brevispina | reverse complement strand
TTTAAATTGATAATTTTTACATATGTCTTAGTGTAATGGTTTAAAAAAGATGTAGTTGATTTACATTAGTGCATTTATTTTTAGATTCCTTATTTGAACCTTGTTTTTGTTTCATTTTGGTAATTTTTGTTATTGGTTTGTGCTTGGTGTGAAGGCTAATTTTTTCATTGTGTAAATAAAAAAGTTAAAGTCTATGTGCACATTGGGGCATTGCCTCTGGACATATATCCGCTGAATGCAGTGAAAGCTAGAGTAGAGGATTAGTCCACTAATAGCTCTGTGTTTTCCTCTCATCTTGTATGTACAAGCACCTGACATGGTGGGCAGTTGTTACCATTTTTTGGGGAGTGTTTTCCGTATAACCTGACCCCTCTGACACACTTTTTTTTTCTGACTCAACTTATGAATTCGGAAACCTTCAACGTATAAACATTTGAATGGGTTTCCGAATTCCATAAGTAGTGTCAGAAAAAGTGGCCAGATGCATCAGGTTGCGGAAACTCCCCATTTGGTTCAGTCTTTTAGTATGACCCAACCGGGACTAACCATTATTCCAACACATCTGTGCTTATAAATAACTTACCCACCCACCGGTATAAGGATTAAATTATTATCCAATAGTATGTGTGCTCACTCAAACACTTTCACAAATTGCTATAGTTAATACATGGAATTTGAAAAAGCTGCATAGGGCATCACTACAGCATTATACAAGGCGGCTTTGCATCCATCCTGTACCTGTACTTTACCGGGGAGGGGGGGGGCACACTCCCACTTTGACAGTAACCACGTATGCAGGCTGTTACGATCCCCTTTTCAGCATCGTTGTCCCCAAGGCCCCATAGTTTATGAAAATTTCACCCAAAGACCCCATTTTTGTGTAGCCTGCCTGAGGCAGGACGACACATAGGGATCCCTTGTCCCCTGGAGTCTTTTGATGTCGTTGTTGTCTGTTGTTTGTTGTGAAAAAGGGTTAACATTGCTTGTAATATCCACTAACTTTGATGGATTTAACGCAAACTTCAGTCATAGATACAACATGGTTATCCCACATTTGCTGAAGGTCAAAGGTCACATACCAAGGTCAAAGGGTGCATATGAGGTCAAGTATGTTAAGATAGGTTGAAAATTAAAAATTAACCTAATTGAAAAGTTGAATTTCAATTGGAACCAAACTTGAACCATAGGTTGCAACATTGGATCCCTCATATGTTTTAATGAGGTCACAGAGGTCCAACATCTAAAGAGGTCAACAGGTCATGTTAGGTCAAGTTGTAAGATGAGGTTAAAAATGGTACAAATGTGACCTTAAATTGAAAATTTTAAGTTCACTTACACCAAACTTGAATCATAGGTGCCCATTGGGTTCCCCAGTTGTTATGAGGTCAGAGGTCATATGCCAGGTCAAAGTTCAAATGAGACCTATCAATTACAACCCGCGACGGCAGGCGCCACATGTGCGGTCCGAGGACCGATGTATTTTTTTTTAAATTGACCACTGCCACCCAAACTCCTATTTTTCAGGCAATATTCACCCAAAGACCTCGATTCCTTCAGAAAATTTGGCAAAAATCTCATCGCCAAAACCCCATTTTTTGGTAAATTTGGCAAAATTTGTCACTCGGGAAAACCCTTGTTTGGGGCAATTTGGCTGTCTCACCCAAGCCCCCTATTTTTTTCAGTCCTCTCCTCTGTCACATGCATCTCTGGGTTGAAGCGAGAGCCTTACATCCATATCCATTTCACGTGTGAGTGCTCCTCTGGGTACTTATATTCCGTACTGATTAAAGAACATCTGACAAAGTGGGTGTGAAGGGTATAAGGCAATTATGCCATAAGTGGCATGCATTTTGGAAGATACAACTCGTGTAATTGCAATACCAACTATCATGTAAAATTATATCTTAGAGAGACGGGCATTACTGTAACCTAACCATTTTTACTGACGGTTATGATTCAACCACCTTGACGGAATAAGGCGTAATAGGTTTTGAATTCATTGTTCCAACTGGTCAGGTAACCTGTCAGCTTTGGAACACCGTTAGAGAGACATTGTGGTCTAAATAGTGTGATGTTTAAACCAAGTCAGTTTGTGGGTTGGGAATTTCTGCACATTTGATCTTTGAATCATTCTCAAGTTTGTTTTGGTATCTCACAATGAGACTTTCCGTACATGAACCCATCAGACGGACTCCTCACAAATGGATAACAGAATTTTAAATGGAAATTTAATCAAAATTCCAAATAGATAATTTAGCATTTGAACAAGATTTTCCAGAGTGCAGGCAAAAAGTATGATAAAAGCTCTTTTTACCCCAAAAATTGATTTCTTTTGACAGGGTAATTGTTTGGGTGATTTTTTCAAGGAGCATTGCTCCCTGGCTTGGGTCTGCAAAGACTGTGTTGTGTGAACTTTACATACTAATATTTATTAGTTATCAATTGGACCCACAATTTTACCTCTATTAACCTAGTATTCTTGTGATTATTCCTGCACCAAGTTGGAAAAAAATTGCATTCTGTAGGTCGACAAAAATAAAAAAACCTGTTTTACGGGCCCGACCGACCTGATTTTCTCAGTTTTGGCAGAATTTTTTTTTTTTTAGTTTTTCAAAAAATCATGTAAATCAGCCTGTTTTTAGCCAAATTTATAAATGTTGGCATTTATTTTAGAAAAATTTGTTTGTAAAAAAAAATAATTTTTTCTCAATTGATTTTTAGATTTTGGGGTATTTTAGGCCAATTAATTTGAGCTCCAGAAAAGAAAAAAAAATAAAAAAAGAAAAAATTCGCCCGCCGGCTGCCCCTACTCGAAAGGTCCGCTGGCCTATAGAATATTTCTATAAAATTGAAAAATAGTGTCATTTTGAATATAAGCTCACAATTTTCGTTTTACGGTGTCCTTTATGGTTGCTGATGCCTGTAAATAAAAATATCTAAAGCAATCATGATACAGCAGCGAATACCATCTTGCCTGGGTTAGGTGCTTTGCCCTTGCGCAAATTTCCATCAAATTCCGCGGGTTCGAACCCCGGTGGGGTCGTGGCACTTGCTGGGCTTTATTGGGTACTATCAATGTTGGATTTGATCTGTATACCAAGCTATTGATTAAATACAGAATACCGCTCTCCTCCATGGTTCACGTTGGATTGGGCAAATGGATCAATGAAGCATCCCGTCCTTCGGAGGGGACGTTAAGCCGTCGGTCCCGTAGTACAGAGAGTCACAACTTAACATGTACATCGCAGTCAGTGTCAATAAGAGTAGGTGTAAACCCCTGCCTGTTCCAAATCCGCCCCGCCTCAAATAGCGGGCCAAGTTAGGAGCGTCCGTGTCGTGGATACACGCGGCCCCAGTTCAGCTTACTCAGTCCTGACACCACCACAACGCCTTACCAATGGACTTGTGGTACGAACAACAAAAAAACCATCTTGCTTTTCCTCAACATCGCATTTTCTCTGTCTTTGGCAAACTTAATCCATGAATCTTAATTTTGTAATACATTCTTTAACCATTGAAAGTAGATTTGATTAAGCTGTTGGTCTTAAATATCACACTCTGCTACAAAGTGTATAATATATGTGAAACTCCAATTGGCAGTACAATGAAGCTATAACAAATAAATTCTTATCATTAATGGTACTTCCATCCAATTACACATTATGTTACTTTGTTTTTTTTAAATGTTCAAGATTGTTAGTACAACATGAGACACAAGTTTTTGCATACAGTTTGTCAATGGTGAAAAAACTGTACGTTGCAGAAGATAAACAAATTCTTGCAAGCAGGACATGACATATTCTGTCCCCCCCCATTTTTGCATTGGTTGATGGTGATGGACATTTTGTGGAATCCACTTTTGCCTCACCTGATGGTGCATGTGAGCTGTACTTTATTCGTAAATGCTGTGGAATTCAGAGTCGGGTCCAGCAAAGTGGGCCACAGAATGTACCAACCCATGATTATGTAGATGATGAGTGTGTTTTCCTGGACCAATGTTTCTCAATGATAGAAGCCATCACACCTGGAGAGCAGGGACAAACCCAGGTGGATTTACAAAAGATTTGAACAATACAAATGCAACCTCAATTCGGTTACTAATGATCCCTATTATGATGCATACTCTAACTTGATGGGTCGACGACTTGTGTTACAAAAGTCTTTGTAAATCGACCCCAGGAGTGGGATTAACCTCAATAATGAGTGATTTCATGTTTTGGGTATTAAAAACCTGAAGCCTCCTTCTGTCAATGTAAAATTATTTATTTAAATTGTCCTGACAGCCAATCAAATTAACAATGTATCAATTCAGTGACATAGTTTGATATAACTGATTTGGGTTTTAGCTATTCCCTGGCTACATCCTGTTGGGGGCAAATTTAGAGAAAATTTTTATTACAGGTAATAGGAGTTTTCTTTAAAATCTAAGTTTTTACACAGGTCGCAATAAGAATGTGGATTTAAGAGAGTGGTGTTATAAAATAAAAATTGTGATCTTTTTTAAGGTCTAAATGGCAAGACTCTCACAATAGATTTGTCTGATTTTTACAGAGGTAATAGTCTTGCATGTCTGTACCTATGGAGCATCAGTTGTGTGACATGCCTTGTATTCTGAAAAAAGTGAGAATGGCAGGGTTCAAAACAGACTGTGCTGTTTCGGCATGGCTTAGTGCTAATGGCTTTGTAGGGTGTTTGGATTTTATTAAAGTAGTAAAACCATTGAAATTGAATCATGCAAGATTTACTGCAGAATGCAACCTGAAAACATACGGTGGCCCGGAAAGTATTTTCCCATGGTGTAGTCCCTGTGTCCCACAGACTCAAAAGATGTTATCCAACTTTATACTGCGTGAGCGACTAACGTTATCAGTTCGTCATAGAGAATGTGGTGTAAATGAAGGCTAAATCTCAAATATCTCTGGAAAACAAAGGGGTTCTATGAGTGTTTTTTGTTTTCAGAGGGTCTGTTTAAAGGTCATTAAATCAGTGTCATGCCGCTCAGCGGCAAATCGCCTGGCGTACGCCGCTTCATGATTAGTTAGTATAGTAAGAGGCGCTATCGCTTGAACTACTTCATTGAGCGGCACCGCTTTAAAGTTGAACTCAAGTCAACTCAATGGCGATTTGCCGCTTATCCCAAAGCGGCAGCCCGAGCGTCAGGGAGATCGATTTATCGACTTGGCGCTTTGTCCCGATTGGGTCACCGCTAGCGAATCTGACATGATTGTGTAGTGACGTAAATTCATCATCAGAGCGGCAAACGGCATGACCTATGAATACCTTTTACTAGTTTGTTTTGTATCGTAATTGGGTCTGAACCTATAAAACCTAGCAAGAAGAAATGAACGTTTTTATCGGGTACTTCAGTGCGCGCGACCCAGTCCGCATCCATTTTCCAGATGCCTTTTCGATATTTTTCCAGTCTTGAGAATTTTAACACTGGTTTCAATATTTCACCATTCTTTTTTAATTTAGAAACAGGATTACGTACTTCCGGACCGCCGTACTGAAAACATTACAACTCTTTAAATCAGACAAATCTATTTTGAGAACCTTCCATTATCATAGGCGGACTTAAGGGGGGCGCACGCCCCCCTATTCTTTTGCAAACCAAAGGCCCCGGCCTGGTAATGTAGAAAAAAAATTCCTTTTGCCGAACAGGGCGCCTCGGCGCCCTGTATATCTAGGAAAATGCCCTTTTGGTGGCGCCCTTGCCGCCACAATTTTTAAAATTTTCCGGCTCGCTGCGCTCTCCGGGTAGACAAAATTTTTTTTTTCACTCTGTTTGAAATTCTGAAGATCAGGGGGTACTCTTCTTTGTTGTTTGTTTGGTGCTCTGGTGCGTGAAAAAAATATAAAAAGTAAAAAAAAAAAAATCCCCCCCCCCTCTTCAGAATTTAGAACCGAGTGAAAAAAAATTGGTCTACCCGGAGAGCGAAGCGACCGGAAAATTGTAAAAGCGAATAATGACTGGTGCCCCCCCTATTGAGAATTCCTGGATCCGCCCCTGATTATGCTGGTAATAAATCATCTGACAATTTTACCTCAACACACCATGTAGTCCAATTTCAGGGTTGGAGGACATACAATGACCTGGGGGCAGCATGTTTTATACTACAAAGATTTGAAGATGCTTAAAAAGGCGGATGGCCCTCGATTTAAGGATATGAAGTTTTCATCTTGATAGATTGGCCTTCAAACTCCAAAACCCCATCCTTTAAAGTTTTTCGACGCCGATATTTCAATCCGTTTGATATCGAAGCTAAAAAGTGATTTTCTAAGGCCCCATAGAGTACTGTTTCAGACTAATAATGGTCGAGCCAAAATATTTTTCAACATTTTCGCAAATCATAACTTCCAAACCAACAACCTTTGGCTCTACGATTTCACAGGGTAAATGAGAAAAATAGCAGCTTTCTTCTGATACCAAATTGTTGACCAATCCGGTAAAATCTGGGCTTCTGGGACGAGGCTATTAGCGATCGGGCCATGGACTTTAAGGCATTGTCCTTTGACCTCTCATATGTCGATTCAGGAGAAAATATGGCAACATACACATGGCGACACAAAGTAGACACTTCAGATTAACCCCTTATGTCAGTCCCTGGAAAATGAAATCACTGCACTGTGTAACACCAGGAGATGATGGTGGGTGAAAACTTCCATTTTGAACGTCCTTGATATGTGTATTTTTCTTACTGTTTACATAGGTTTTTTTTCTTTAAACTGTTCAAGGGCCCATAAATATTTAGTTGCGTTTTTTTTCCCAACAATGATGTTTTCCTTTCAGCTAACAACATATTTAATGTGTTTGTCCCACTAAACTTGACCTAAAATTTTCATAATAAAATGCTTAAACATCCAGATGTTATCCCATGTTTATGCAGAATAAAAAATTTCTTGCTTCCATACCACAGGGCTACAAAGTTAAACCTTGCAATTATTGGGGCAATATCGGGCACATAAAACAGTAAATAGGGTAAATAGAGGGATAAACAAAATTATAGGGAAAATATAGGAACATGGGCACCATCCATTGTATATCAGCAATAATTTTAATTCATTAGAAAGATTGTCGCCAAATTTTTGCTATCGCTATGTTCACAAAATTTAGATGATCCCTGCTCGCAATTTGTGGGTAATTTAAATAAATGAGGGTAATGTGGAAAATTCTTTCTGACTGTGAACCTAAATCCCTGCTTTGCATCTTTATTTTAAAGAAATTCTGGTTCCTCATGTAAGTAGATTTATTTCAAGTATGACGCTATAATGGTTCAATCATTGAAGTATTTGACCTTATTTTTGCCTTGGACCTAAAAGTCCATAGTGTTAAAGAGGTGTACAAGGTGCTTGTGGAAAAAGTGGCATTAAGTTTTTCTTTTTTAATTTATTCAATTTGGGATCATTGCTGCGCCAGCATACCGCCCTGGCTATCACATCTTGCAACACAAATAGTTGTGTATTTTAGAAGTGGTAGTAATAGCCTCTGTTATTAATCAACATTATGTAAACAACTGTAATTTCAGTGCGTGAATTGTCTCTTACCAAAAAAGTTTGCATTTGAAAGTTTTATCAAAAATGGGTAAAATTTACATAGGTCTTAAAGGTCTATCTGTTGTACACCCCAAGTCCCTAGACAGTGGTTCTTTTGAGCAAAATTTGGTGGCAATTATAGTATTCTTATTTGCTAAAGAAATGGCACCTTGACAGATATTTGACCAAAATGGGGTCAAAGATCAGTAGAGGTCAATCTGTGTACACCCCATATGAGGTCTTGGGTTCTGGTCGTAGTTTGATGGTCACAGCACCTTATTTGCACCACAAGTGACCATAGGCATTCTAGAGATCAATCGGTGTCACACTAGGAATCTTTGAGCAGTGATCTTTTCAAGTACAAAGTAACGTTTAATTGAAATTGTGTGTATATTAGTAAGCAGGATGTGAACGTGTTTGCAAAGCAGTGAGGTTGGTATATTTTTATCTAGCAATCAAGGGGATTTAAGGTGGGAAACAATTGAATTACCAATTTCACGGATGTGGACCTGACCTTACCTTTGACTACAGATCTGAAAATCTCATACCAAATGTGTGTTAGCTACTATGGTCTCTTTGGTGGCAAGTCACTGCAAGAGTTTAATTTCCCCAAAACTCCCTCAAAGGCATGGTTAAAAAAAGCCCCAAGATCTTCTGGGCTTTGCCCGAGGCCCTAAAATTTCTTGGTGGTAAAATAAGATACATATTGTAAGGAAATCCTCAGAAAATTGGTATCTTTTTTACCAAAAAATACCTTGGGTAAGGGTTTTCAATTCCTCAGCTGCACCACACTCAACCAACCATTTGGAGTAGCCAATTTGGAGTTTACCAAATTATGACTGCTGTATAGCATCTCTTAGTAGAATATTAAAAAGGTAGAATGGTCGATGATTTCTGACAAAGCAATTTTCTGATTTGACTCCTAAAACAAATGGTTATATCTCAAAACGACATCAAAATCCGAAAAGTCCTAAAATGACAACGGGCTTGATGAAAGACGCGTTACTAATAAAACCATGCTAATTAAGATTGGAGATACCCATTTTGTAGTGCTTATTTTTTAAGCACCTTGTACATTTGGACTCTGAAAGGCAATAGTTTCATCAACTCTGTGAAAAAACAGTCAAAACATCAATCTTTAATTTCTTTGGAGAACAAAAAATATAGGGAATATAGGGATTTGGACACTTTATAGGGATTATAGGGAGAGGGAGAGGGTAAAAAAATATAGGAGTATAAGGCCGCTTGTAGCCAGTGATACAGTTGCTTACAAGTTACCATTTCCTCATTAAGACACCCTTTATAGGGGGCTTTGGGGCAGCCAATATTTCACGAAAGTATATTTTTGATAGGTTCCTAACAAGCATGAAATTCACAACAGAACAACAGACAGCACCAGTAATTGTAGGTGACTGCTTAGGTTTTTGACCCAAAGTGAATTTATTCAAGTTGCCTAGCCACAAAGGACAATGCAGAGGACTATCATCCTCCACAAAAAATTCTGAGCTATGTGCCATAGTTTGGACCTTCCCCACAGCAAGTGTCTTATTACAACATTTCCACCAGCCCTGAAACAGTAATTAAGTACGGTCACTTTGAGGTATTATGGGCCAGAATCATAAGCTACCTAGTCCAGTCGAAGTATAGTATACATTGAAACCGACTCAGCATGCGCGTAGGATAAAGCACAAGTGCACTGCAACTTAAAGGCGGCACTGGGTGTACACGCGCGTCGCCACTTTATAATTCAAACGAGGACAAAGTTACTCTACTCTGTTTCACCTCAGTTGTGGCATTTGGAATTTGCGGAATTAAGAGGCACACATGCCGCCGTCGGGGCATGCGTGTGCTTTACTCTTTGTTCACGCTTACGCCCGCACTTGGGTGCGACGCCGAGGGTAGGAGTGTCCATTCTATTGCCACGACGAGGTGAAACAGAGTATATCTGCAAATTTCTAACTTTGCAAAAAAAGACTTCTTTACTCAAGTATACAGGTTGTACCGTAGTGTACCCATTATCGCGCTTGCAATATTTACATGGAAATTATGCTTGATCAACCCTCAGAGGGTTGGAACTCTCTAATCATGCTAAACATATTCAATACGACGATAAAATCCTGAATTCGAATGTCCAGCTTGGTTGCCCAAATTTGGTCCTATGATATGTATCCACCGATTTGAGCATTCCACTTAAAAAGTTCTGTCAGCATTATAGCCTTGCATTACAAACAAGAGGAATTGTTGATTCCCTCAAAAACACTGCACAAAGTTGTTAAAATATGTACCAGTACTATTAAAGGTTGCAACGAGAGTTTCAAAAAAACAGGTGTCCCGAAAAACTGTGACATTCGATTTTTGGCACCTGGTGTAATGCTTATATCAAAAACATCAACCATCTGTAAGGATTAGCTGCGAATTGTTTCTGTGGTACAAAAATTGGTGAAATTTCTATTTTTGATATAGGAGCAAATACGAAATTCAACCTATGTTTTCTATTGAAATATAAGCATTTAAAATCACCTTGTTTCACTTTAATGCCATACTATACCAAAATACAAGGTAAGAAATCATATGAGTGTCTAATATATCTGAAAATCACTACATATGACACCTTACATAGATGTCTCAAAATCTCTCGTTGAACCGTTAAACTTTAATACAAAGTAAAAAAAAATCATTTGTGGATGCTTCTTCCCTACAGTACAATCCCTGAATGTGTATCGACTGACAAATCTTTTGTTGGTTGCAAAGTTTTGCACCCAAAGAAGTTAACCTTGAAATACTGCTGCATGTCTTAGTATTTTGATTTGCTAATTCCTCATCCATTTGATATGTATTTTCAGGGGGGAGGGTTTTCCATAACCGGCCACTCTGACTACACTTTTTTTAGACCACATTATGATTCGGAAACCCTTCACGATAAACCTGTGCTTTATTCGCGCAGGGTTTCCGAATTCATTAAGTGTGTCAAAAACTTCCTGTTTTCAGTACCCAGTTGAAAAGGATGGTGCCTGGTCGGCTTCCTAATATACAAGTAAAATTACAGATCCTGGGGCGTGAGCAATGACCCCCCCCAAAAGCACAGATGTATGGAGATGTCCCCCCCAAATTTCACTGGTGCCAATGCCGAGCACGATAGCAGTCAACTTGTCATCGTGCAATCGATCAAGTAGTCTCAGACGTCACCCCTGTGGATGTTACCCATGGGGCCCAAACAGGGGTCATCGCCCTTTCAACAACATTGGATGTGATTGCTCGAGACATCTAGCTTGTTCAAGGCTGTCGGGCTAAGAACCGACAACTTGCTAATTTTTTGAATTTATTCTCAATTTTGTCCAGTCGAACGAGTCGGAACGGGGACTATGAAATGAGCAAAAGCGTCCGTCCGTCCCAGTCCGTTCGTGACAAAATGTTAACCCATGTTGTAATACCATTTAAAATATGGAGTTCAGTAAGGGTGAACAATTGATGTAACTTGGTTGAAGGAAGAAGCGGGTTGGTGGTTCTGACCCTAATTAGATTGTGGCGTTGAATTGTGAACTATGCTAATTAAGTACTAATTTTGCATAATTTATGAGAATTTTCCTGCAAGGCGGTTACAAGTTTTCTGGAGTTCTTCAGTGTATAATGATGTAACTAGGTGAAATGGAAGGAAGCGATGAAAGAGTATTGACATGTTGATTTTGGGCGGTTTCGGGCAAATGTGAGTATGCAAATGAGCATAATTAATATGCAAAAATCAGCGTAATTACTACATTTTTGAAGCGGTACATTGGATACTCAAAATTCCTGCGCTGCATAATCGCCTTTCATGGGGCACACTTTTTGCATTTTGAAAAGTAGTGTGTGATATATATGGCGGCTTAGGTATGCACATGCAGTAATAATGTGCGTAATGCTGTATCTCTGAAACATTCGGCGGGGGGGGGAAAGATTTTTACGCATCGCGTAACTACGAGTTCGCCTTGTTTGAAACATTGTTTGCAGGGTTGGAATCAGTGCTTTAGCATTGAAGGGGCTCCCCAGTCTAGAGAAAGAATAATACTAGAATTTTGCGGCGTTCTAGGCTTTCGCCGCTCGCTATTTTCAAAGCATATAAGCTGTGGGCTCCACATGACCTTTACCCTGGAACGTGACCTTTGATCGCATCAACATATGAGGGATCGCATGGTGCACCTTGACTAAAGGTTGGTTCCAATGAAACTTCAAGTTTTCAATTTAGATCAACTTTTAAAATTTTTAGCCCATTTTTCAATTGACCCTCACATGACCTCCCTTGACCTTTGACCGTGACCTTTGACCTCATCAACATATGAGGGATCCCCTTGTGCACCTTGACAGAAGTTTGGTTACAATTGAAGTTACATTTTCAATTGAGTGTCAATTTAAAAAAAAACTTAACAATTTTTGACAAACACAAACAACACATACATACATACACACGACCCAAGGATTGTACGTGGTCCTCCTGCCAGCTATACATGTAGCTGGAGGCCCACAAAAAAAAAAATAATTGGTATACTCATTGGTGGTCTGTTGGGCACACTGGATCTAGGAGTTCTGCTAGTCTGGGTAAAAAAAAAACCACAAATAACCTATTGTGCTACAGGTGCAGTGGCTTTGATATCCAGGGCTACAGCCTTGTTTTATTCTAATGCTGTGTGGTTTTAATCTTCCTGTATAAAATCATCAATTTTTTGCCAATGACAGAAAATAGAAAAAAGTTTACACGATAGAAACAAGGCACTCTTGTCTGCGTGGAATTTATGAACTTGCCTATTGGAGGCTGCAAGAATGGAACATAGGCCAGGTAGAATTAGAGAAATCAAATTAGGTGCTGATAAAATGAATTTTTGACCATTGGTATCGCTATTTGTTAGTTTAGGGAGGGGGAATATGTTCCCACTCCTAGCATGATTTCTGCCTAATCCATTATTTGTATCCAGACGGTGGTGAACCATGTGAAGAAGTTGGTAGAGCACCTGAACAAGGCTAGAGGACATCCAGCAGGATCATCTGAATCCCCAACTTAATGGCGCTAGGGTAATTTAGCACTTACATGTTGAAAAGATCTCGCTGCGGCCACTAAATAGATATAGACATTTACTGTCTACATGTAAATGCTTTGAGAGTCAGTCATCTTCAGCATTTCCCATCATTTTTACACAGTCTCGGATTGAAGCGCAATAAGTAATACCATTTTTTACACTCAGGTTGACAGTTGGCTTGGCCAGTTGTTCTCATGGGTCAAAAAAAAGGAGAAATGCCGAACGCCTACATTTGCTCGTGTAATCTATAACCTTGATTGCTTATCTTATTTTAATGCAGGATGATGGGTGTGGTTTTACTGGTTTTTTTTTTTTAAGGTTTCCAAATTCATGAGGTTACGGAAACTCTCCTTTATTCTGACACACTTATGGGGGGGGGAACATTTTTTGGGGGAAACCTTAAGAATACACATGTGCTTTATTCCGTGAAGGTTCATATTGATAAGAGTTAAGAGTCCAATTAACAGGGGTTTAACCACACACTAGGCACACACACCCACCCACAACATGCACAGATATGCACTATCAGATGATTTGCTAAATCAAGAAAAAACAGAAAATAGAGGGAACCTGATTGTCGATAAACTGCCTTGAGGCATTTACGCCCGAGAGACCGACTGGACTCACTTTATTACTTTTACAGTTCATACTAAGAATATACTCTGTACAATTACAGTCATATTAATTATATATCAAATGGGAACTCTGTTCTGTGAAAATGGTGGAGTATACCTTAATGTACTCCATGGTTGAATACCTCTGATTTCAAGTCTTGGCCACACACACATTTTAAAAGGTCATTCCCACTAAATAGCTTAGTTTTGGACATTATATTCAACGTCATATTGCCATCGTAAAACATTGCCGCATTTCATTTACACACAAGAGTTAACTTTTCATACTGGCGGGATCCTCAATTGAAATGTCCTACCGTGTATCTCTGAACAACAAGATATGGGCTCTGGAGGCAAAAGAAAAGAAAAATATATGGTAATTACGCGCTAGGTTTTGGTGGACAAACTGCTCTTAGACTGAACTACCAAATTGAGCCCTGACTCACTGCAAAATCTATAGGGATCATATTGAGAACTGTTGAGTTTTGAACCCAATTTGGAACTTATATGGAGAGTTCCAATCCTCAAATATGACGTTCAATCCTCATATAGGCGAGTGTTAGTGTGAAGCAAAAACTGTCATTTTTTGTTTTGGGTAGACGTTTTTCAGCTTTTCGATAGCAATGAAATCAGTATTTTGAAACTTTCCTGACACGCTGGCAAAAACGCAAAAAATATTGGGCAGTCCGTCATTAACCCGTCAATGAATACTGTCATTTTATTTCGTTTGGGAGGCATTTAAAACTATTTTGAAAACTCTCAATTCCTTTTGCTAGGGCATAACCGATCGGGGTAGTCAATCCAGAGGGGGGCAAATGTCCAAGTCGTCCACCGCAGGGGGGCCAAAAATTGTAAGTCCGTCCGAGTATTGGCTCCAATTGGTAATGAATTTGACCAAATGCGCTCGTCGCGTTGGCGAAAAATGGCCGAATTAATTTTGTCCAAATTTAGGCTGAAATTGGTCGAAATTCTACTAAAAAGAGGATGTGAAAAATGCAGATTGTCCATATCATCCCGCTTTTTTGGAGCCAGAAGGGGGCAACTGAAAACCCCCCCCCAAAAACAGGGGCATTTTTTTCACTCAAATATATAAGTGCTATACACATCATTATTAAATAAAATGGTTGAAATGAGCCAGATTTTCAGCATGCAGTGGCGATTGCTTATTTGGCAACTTGGAGTTGTTCTTTGGCGTAAAAAAGCCTTTAGGTTACCTTTTCACCAATCAGCACTCTTCAGATAAGTGACCCCAGGGGCTTTATGGGCTATCATTGTTAGCCAAAACACGTTCCATAGCTTATGAATTGAAATAGGTCAATGTGAGGTAGTAACCGGATTTTCCCTTGAAGGCCAAGCTAGAGCTGCGTGCATGTTACATTTACGAGTGCTTGTGAATGGTACAATTAACATTCTTCCAATTCAAGGACTTCTATTTACACCTCATTGGACATTGACAACCTAATGAAACTCTGAATCTTGCATTGACTATTGCTCTCAAATTGATCGTTATGAGTCCCAAAAGGCTATTTTACTTGAATGAAAACCAAACAGGCTCACTGATGCATGGGTTTAACCTAATTTATGTCCATGTCACAAGCTCGGAGAGGGGGGTGGTGGTCGGTACTGACAGAGAGATGTGTAACAAGTTGTGCGACCCTTAAAGTGATTTATGGGTAGGAATTATCGGCTTATATTGGCACCATATATAATGAAAATATCCCTAAATAATGTACCCAGATGGTTTTCAGGGCCATTGGAGTATTCCTCGCGAAACAAATCCAGATTATTCGACAAATGTACACAACGTACAAAAATGGAAGCTACCATGTTTATTCCCTTTGGTCTATTTTAAAAGCCGCATGCAATACAGAAACAGAAGACAGCGAAAAAATATCACGTGACTGCAGCAAGTTTGCCACAAAGCCTCATCCTTGTGAACTCGTTGAGCACACAAGGATAGGAGCGAAGTTCGTGTAGAAATTTTTATTGCAAAAAAATACACTTTGTTAAAACCTCAGTGATTTGAGAAAAATGGTAAAGGAGGGGTGGTGTTTTTTAGATATCATTTGTGATTAACACCGGTTTTAGTTGGCCTACTAAACACTAACAGTCCATGAAAACGTTGAAGTTAAAAGGGGTTGTGTATATTTATAGTTTTACTCGCTAAGTCGCACTGAACAACTGATCTCTATACAATGGATTGGTACACAACAGTAATAGTCTATTAGATGAATGGAGCAACGCACGAAATCTTGGTCTCGAAAACACAATAGCATTTCCAGCGACACCTGTTTAACAGAAGTGTATCCCGGGTGCACGTTTAGAGACAGCCCTCCCAACGCGCAAATAAATGAGCTACTGTGAATTGGCTTGATTCTGTAGGCTTTTATAACTTTAGATATTTTAAAGGAAAAATTTTTTAAATTAAAGCTGTTGTTTTTAATTTGAATGTAAAAGTAAACGCGATCGTCTTTCATACAGGCCAAAACTTGACTAACCACCAGATCATCTAGCATTGGTGTGCAAGACTAAACATGGATTGTGGCAAAAAACGATATCGTAATAATAAACATGGCGGCTTCGTTAAATCATTACTGACTTCGACGTTAAGCATGAAAAATGGTGTATTCCTTCTTTCGAAGGAAATACTCCAATGCCATTGAAAAACCATTGGTATGTCATATTTAGGGATAATTATATAAAGATAGTGATGATTAGATTCATAACCAATTAAAATCACCTTTAAGAACTACCATTTGCATCTCTCCAGCAGTTCCTTAGACCAGCCCAAGACCCACCAGTTGAAACAATTTGCTCTTAAGGTCCCCTTTTGGGAAATGTTTGCTCAGAAGCTAAATTTTAACCAAATTTCAGTTCCAAGCCTGCAAATTGTCAAAATTTCAGTAAGTTCATAAGACCCCACACGTTGGGATACAAAATCAGTTTGCCAGCCCCAGTTGGATATCAGGGCCAACATCCCTACTCTGACTAAAAGCTGCCTACCACCCCAGGATTTCCATTATGAATAGTATCCCAAAACTTTGGGACACAAAATTAGTTTCCAACCCCCAAATTTGGATATACAGGGCCAAAATCTTCTGAAAAAAAAGTTGCCCCCATCCCTGGGATGCCAATATGAATAGAGTTAATATGAGGAATCAGTACATGTGCAATACTATACTTCTTTTATAAACCTGTGTATCTTTTTAAGAATAACGGCAAGCTTTGAGTCCTAAATTCTGCACTGAACGTAACCAATCATGTCAATAACTTTTGCCATTTAATTTATTACCTGGTATTGGCACAGCACTGATGCTACACTAAAAAGGATTCACTATTACGAAAAACAGCTTTGGAGCCACTAACCTGGGTTATGCATCATGTAATGGATCCATCCCGGACTCTGCTGCACACCAAGGTTTCTCCATTCAGTATCTGTCAGTAAGTGATTTATTAGGAACAGTTGGACAAGCTCTAGGGGGTAGTATCACATGTCTGTAGACAATGGTAACAACGCTATTTAACCCAACCTTCCACATTGATCTATTTGACATTCCATTTGGCCAGTTCATGTACAACAATGTGATCCAACTATGACAAAAGATGGATCTTTAAGATCTTAAAAGTTACATTTTGTTCCCATAAAATGTGTATTTCTGTATATGGACAGAAAATTAGAGCACCAGCCTGGGATTTGCTATAACCACCACAAGACAAGATTGGAATTAATGATATTTGGGAATAAGCTTTATGAAAGATCTATCTAGTAAACCATCAACCATAAAAAAAAAACAGACCTTGCTAGAATCACAAATATATTCTAATATTGGGTTAATTAGATTTACTGGAAATAGAGAAGGCAGAAAAAAATGTTTGCGGGATGAAGGTGCTCTTCCAATTGTGGTACTATGAAGTACTTGCATTGTACGTATCGTCTATTGCTATGAGAGCCTGCCACGGCATACACTTACCAACAGGTATCGTGGGAAACAAACCTTGCGGTTTTGTAGTTAAAAAGCAATAATGCACATTAAACCGGTCCTATTCCGTTTGCTATTGCTAATGTTAACAGTAAAATGGCAGTTTATCCGATCTGGAAATAATTAATTTGGAGGAAGCTGAAAATTTCAGGAGACAATGCGACAATTAGGGCTTTTCATCTTATATCAAATTGCTAATACTTCCAGGTGAGTGGGGTCCCAAGGGGATCGGAACAAGCACCGTAAATAACTTGGAATTCTAATTATAAAAATACATTGCAGTCCTTGGACAGGCATGTGTCGCCCCTACCGTCACGGTTGTGAATGAACGCCTCAGCTTCTTACAACTTGACCTCAAATGGTATTGAGCTTGGTATCTTACTAGTTGAACCTCATAACACAAATGCGGGATTCCAGGTTGCAACCTATGACCAAGTTGGTTAATCCATGAAGTACGTGGCTCTTACAGGCAAATGTTAACCCTTTTTCACACCAAACAGAACAACAAACACAGACAACATCAACAACAAACAGACAACGACTTACATTCAACAGACATCAACAACAATGGACAGAGTGATCCTAAGTGTCTCCTGCCTTAACGCCACTATAAGCCAGTATAATTTTGGTAAATAAATCGTGCCCCCTATTTCATCAAAGTCCATTTTTGCACCTGTTTTATTGGCAATTGTTGCACGGGTTACTATTAAAGGACCCATCTGTTAATAAGTGTAAGGAACACGCCGTATTTGTCAAGAAGAATTATGGTTTTTTCGGTTTTTGTGGTTTGTTTTCTAATAAATGCTGGGATCCGACTCTTTAAAGGTCTAGAAACGGTCTTTCTTAAAGGGATCTTCAAGATCTGCTTACAAAATGCTTAAAGGCCCTACTATCAGTGATTTGCTAAATCTGAAAATCAGAAACAATCATCAAAATTTGATTTGTGCATTTTTGTAACAAGTATAGATATCCTAACATACCATGCAAGTGATAGGTCCAAATGCAACCTAATATAACTACAAAATCAAATATTTTATTGATAACGTCATACGGCACTTGCTACAACATGTGTTGTAATTGATGGAGAGTCAATTATATTTAAACCACTGTGGTTTTCTCTTTTCTTGGGGGAAACAATTTTCAGTTGGAAACTATACCTTTTGAGATTCACAGCTTATTCTCCACTTTTAAGCTGTTCCTGCAATTTCAAATATTTCACTCTTTCGGGTGGATCATGGATAGTGTCTTTAAGTGTATGTATTCCCAAAGAAAAGTACTGATGATGTTTGATATGAACTAACAATACGGGATTTAGAAACAAAATGGGATTTGATTGAACTGAATGATGATTGTGGCTTTAAGGCAAAGCAACACAAAAGGATGATTTCACCTGTCAGTCACGATATACATCCTTTTCCCACATTGCGGGCCCCATACTGAACCTGTATTCTATATGTCATCTGTGTAGTTTTCTGAGGTTTTTTTTAAGTGATAAGCGTTGTACTTTCTTCCGACTGCCGGCATGTGTTCCAACTGTATTAGATGATGAGAGTTCACTGTGCCAAATGAATATGGGCTCTGTTAAAGAAGATAAGACATCAAGAGTTTTGATTACTGTAATATCTTTTCCAAATTTCAGCGTGGGAAAATTTGAGGAAACAGTTATCACTGTAGGTATTACAATGTTTTGTTAACCCTTACACATTTGACTAGTGATGGCCAGCACAATTTTGGGGGTGGGTGGGGGAAGGAAAATAAATTGCATGGATATACTCTACATTTGGTATGGTAAGTGATGACAACTGAAGCTTGCTTGCTAATTTTCATTTCCATTCTTGAATTTCATCCTGTGCTTCACCGGCCATGCCTCTCTTTTCTCATCTTACCTTCCATCCTACCTCTCAGCGTATTGTAGAAGGGGCAACTCCATCAGTCTGCCTGTCCATAATCGCCCTCTCTGCTTACAGCTCAACCCCCACCTCCTTTGTTGGGGGTAGCCACAATTTGCGCCCCCACTGCAGTCTGCACCTAGTTGAATTCAGCAGCCTTGAAGGAATAAAGTACAGTATCACATGCCTTATTCCGTTCAAGGCTGCTGATTCAACTGGGTTGAAGCCTTGCAGTGGGGTGCGCAATTGTGGCGACCCACTTTTTGGTGCCAGCTGGATATCTCAGGCTTTGCGGCCAGAGAAACGACGGGGCTCTCTGGTAGGGAAAGGGACACTCCGAATCAAACCACAATGGAGGTAGTAAAAGGGGTGGTAGCAACCTCCGTGGTAAGTAAGTAAAGAACACCAAGCGATGTAGTAACTACCTCTTAGAACTAACACCTAACCAGCTAGACTTGCTTTTTAACTCCACAGCTAAAGAAAGAATGAGGTGAGGCCCATTATTTCTGGTAAACCCGACAGATTCTCTTAATCGAAACATTGCCTTGCCAGCGCGTCGATTTCTGCAGAAAAACCCTCATAAATTTGAAGTAAGAAACTCAAAAAGTAAGATGCCGTAATAGCCCAAGGCCATAATGGGCGCAGTTACCCAAAATACGGAAGCTGCAACTTTGCCCAGTCATAATTTTGGAGACAAATATTCTTATGACATCTTGAAACAAAGCCGAAGGACACTCAAAGATAGTTTCGGTTACCGCCAACGCAAGGGTTGTATCCTCCTGGTCTACAACATACCATTGCGGGCAATATCCAGTCTCAGCGAGCCACGAAATTGGACATTTCAACGAGGCAAACTATGCTGCGGACGTTTTAATCACACATATGCCCAATTGAGCAATTACCAAGGGATTAATGTTAATAAGGCACTTTGCGGTCGATAATATCAATGGATACTCACTTTTGAATGAAAAATCAGCAATTTTCTTAGGCTCATATCCATGCTTTCCAGGCTCCTATCGCAGCAGCGGGCCATTCATGTTTACAAAATCTCGATGCTGCTGGGAACGGATCGGGGACAGGCCAACCGATACAGTTGGCAATTTTCCCGTTGTTCATCACGATCGTTTGGAGCTACGTGATTTGCCAAATATACTGTATCTCGGGAGAGGTAAACGAAGGGAGTAGCAACCATTGATTAACGTGAGACTGTAGCGTGTGTCAGATACGTATTTCCTTTTTTTTTTTTTTTCATTTTAAACACAACAAGTCGACATAGTACTAGTTCTACAGAATTGCTACTGAAGAGTCTTCCTGCTGCTCGAGACATTAGGGGAAGGAAACTGAAAGTATTTGCTAGAGGAAATTTGAAAGACATTTAGTTGCGGGTCCATGTTCCGTTCAGAAACAAAAAACCGGCTTCGTTAGAGGGGGTACTTGATCGGCCACTACTCCAAGACTGATAAGTGTAAACGGACGGCAAAACAACATTGAATATGTGCCGTACAATACTAGAACGATTAAGATCAGAAGAGCGTCTAGGACTCTATTAGAGAACTGAAAGACTCAAGTGGGATGTAATAGATTATCAGGAAACAAAGAGAGAAAAACGCGGGGAAAACCACCGACCGGCAGTCCGCAGCAATGCGCCCTTCTGAGGAAAACATCCGACTGGCAGTCCGCGTAATGCGCCTTCTGAGGGGGAAACTTGTCCGGCCGGGACGCAGTCCGCAGCAACGGGTCCTTTAGGGAAAGACGTCCCCGACCAGAAACGTGAAAGCAATGACAGAAATTAAATAGATTATTGATGTCCGGACTGGGCAATTTTACCGCAATTAGTGCAATACGTTTAATTGATCCCTACTTTAACTGACGCAACTAGGGAATTCAGAAAGAAACCATAACAGATGGATTGGCATTGAGTATATTTAGAAAAAAGTTAGGGGGTTCAGAGGAGACTTGAGGGGGCGGGCAAGTAGTGAGGCTTGTTCTTGTAAATAATGCCCTTCCCTTGTAGTTTTAGTTAAAAAAAAAAGTTGGAAGGACAGTTGCCCTATACAAGTCCGACCGGCAATAGCCGGCACTACGAAAGTGCCTCCTCATGGGGTCGACCGGCAATAACAAGCAATTATATAGTGCTTTGCAGGTCTGCAAGCAATGCGCACTGTCCATCGGCATTTGACAGGCAATGCATGATGGTTCCGTCTATTCTGTCGGTCGCTTTTGTGATGTAACAAAATTGGAATTCGCCACATCGATTGGTAAATTAAGGCTCTTCAAAGTTACTCAATGGATGAAAGATTACCTTTGGATGTGAATGATATGAGTCAACCAAAATCGCACTTATTGCAGCAAAATTACTCACTGAAAATGATTTCTTTTTACATAATATCATCAAAAATATATCCTGCTGCGTATCTCAAGAAAATATCTTGAGATCAGGTCAAAAATTGATACATATAAGAAAACTTCCACCACTCCATAGACGGGGCCATTAAAAGTTTTCACGCCAGTAGCAGGAGTGGGGTGCCAAATTCAACAACTGAGACCGACAGATAGGGAGGGAGCTTCCCGGACCGGCAGTCAACAGCAATGCCGAATGCGCCTTTCTGCAGGGAAAACGTGAAGCATTAACAAGCAATGTGGCTTGCATTGCCGGTGCAGTGCAGTGGGACAGTTTTCCTGGCAGTGGGTCAGGTAGGGGGTAGGTGAGACTGAGTCAGTGTGAGGCTTGCCTTGACTTGAACTTGACTTAAGTTGAGTCCAGGGCTTGAGCCTTGTTGTACACCATTGTACAATCACTTGCCATCTTCTCTGGCATGTAGGGGGTACAATCATAACTGCCCTGTCGTTCCCAGTTCCGGTTAGATTTTTGCACTTGTCAATTTCAATCCCTGCCCTGGGGGTTCCGGGACATAGCGGGACTTAGGCGGGAATGTACATTTTGCTGTCGTGACACCCCGCCTTTGTCCCCGCTAAAGTAGCACGAAATCTCGGGTAGCCGGCTTAACATTTTTTGTACATCCCCCGCTAAAGCCCGGCCCCTACTAGCCAGCTCGGCGTGACAATCCCCGTATAGATCAAGCCAATGGGGGAGGGACTGCTTTAAAAAATCTGTACAATTCCCGGCTCGGTCCCGGCTATGCGACAAACCATGTTCAATGTATTATAAAATCATACTACATTTTGGATCACGGGAAGATAGAGTGTCAGAACCGAGCCGAAATTTCACCACATCGGAAGTTAGGTTTGAGAAACAAAAACCTCGTTTTAGTTGGTTTGTTTACATAAAATCCACATATCCACGGCGATATCCGCCCACTAAAACATAGCAGAGTAATATCTAAAACCCTGCATCTACGCTGCCACGGAAAACTTCAGCCAAAAACAAGATCATCATGGTGATTTGCTTTTTGGAGGCCTACTATGTGATGAGTGGACTTGCTAAAACATAATGGAATATATAGCCCACGCCGTATCTGCAGTGTTGGTATCAATATATGGCGACCCTGCCCAGGGGGACGCACTTCAAGCATCTTTGTTGGGGATGCATGATGGATTGCATATATCCGCAGATACAAAGCAAAAAACGTTTGCATAAACCAGATATTTTGTACATGTAGTCTGCAATCACCATTTTGGCTACATTGAAATCGTATTGACTACTGCCCCCGTTTTTTGGGAGGACGGTTGCATCTTTCTGACAAAATTCTGAATACACAACAATCACTTATAGGAATAAACCAAAAAGTCTTCATGCTTATTCTTAAATTTGAGTTGAAATTTTCCTAGTCCGGTTCGTGAGAAACAAAGATCTTTGTGCAGTTTATTATTTCATAAAAGTTGTAATACTACTTGGCTAACCAATTATGAGAATAAAAAACAGTACTTTGGGTAAATTTTTCAAATTAAAAGACAATGTAGTAAATATTTGATTTGAAAACATTTTGTTTCGATTGAACAAAAAAAAGTTAAACCAATTCCAAGAGCTTATTGCACAAGCCACCCAAACCACTATCAATATAAATGGTTACAAACTTGTACTTAAATCTTTCTTCACAGTTCCAAATAAAAGAGAAAATTATGAAAATAGATTTGTTATACTTTTTAGATTTATGGAAGCAATCTTCAATTCCCCCTGTTCTTATCTAAATGTTAGACCCATGGCAGGGGACCTCAGCTTGGCCGCCTTGCGGTAAATTGAGCTGACATTATTACGCAGGAGCCTGGACAGGCTGTCCTTTGGCTGAACGGCGCGGCGGTTCAACAAACTTGCAATGATCCCGATAAAATTGGAAAATTTGAATGGATAACACTGCCAAAAACAAGTCGGAAAATCGCGATTACATTTAATTTTGATTATATTGGAACCATGGGCAAGTTTGAGAAGTAGTAGAAGTAGTTTGAGTAACAGAAGTAGTCCTGCGCATTTATTTGTTTACATAGCGAGTCAATATTTTCATTTCATATAAAATGCCCTGTTATGGCGCAATGAAATGGACATATTCCGGATTTAGCAAGAAATAATCAAATAGTTCACTACCTACGGTGATTTTATGAATAAGATCAGACAAAATTCTAGTATTTCTTGTGATTCAGCTGATATTAATTTTTTTTAAATTTTCTGTTGATTTTTGATGTTTTTTTGGCGATTTTACGTTGAAAATATCGCTCCTTGGATTAGTTGATATCTCGACGTGCGACGGACGGGGTGTGTGCACTTGTATAGAATTGCCTTTTTCACGACATGGAAGAGCTCGGATGCAATGGTAGCTATAAAATGGTGATCTACTACAGATTGATGGCGATAGCTGCCTCACTGATAGCCTGGTTTTATATATGGTGTGACACATGGTTTAAAGTCCTGTTATGTCCCGGCGGAGCCGGGAAATTTTTGTACTTCCGGCTTCCTTAAAGGACACCTCAGTGGATTGAAAAAATATTTGAACTTTGCAGGAATAGCTTCAAAGTGAAGGTAAGTCTGTAGAATTCCTCATAAGTTACCTTTTGTCCTTGCTATAGAATGAAGAAAAGGAGAAGACAGGAAAACGGCAGTGTTACCAAGACTACGATTCTCAATGCAATTACGGGTTGATGTAGTAAGTTAGTTTTCGGTTACCGCAACAGGGTTGTATCCCCATAGGTCTACAACATGGGTTGCGGGCAATATGGTAGGTCAGCGACAAATCTTATGTACAGTTCCAGAAGCAATTATAATGCATGTAGACGTTTGGACACACATATGCCCCATTGAGCATACTAGGGATTAATCTTAACTAAGGCACTTTGGGATTTCCTATCAATGCGTATCCACTTCCGTTTGACCAGGAAAAATCGGAAAATTTCGTCGGCTTCTAAGTTCTATCCAGGATTCTATCGAAGCAGCGGCCATGTGTTTACATCTCTCGAGGCGTATAATCTGGAAACAAAAGCTCTATGGCCACTGACCCGTATAGAGGTCAGGTCCTATGGCTAGCGGCTGCGACAGGCCGCCGATACCATGTGCAATTTTCACGTTCGTTCAACATGCTCAGTTTGGCGCTTTAGGTGATTGCGAATATTGCAGGGGGGGGGACTACATGAAGGGACAGCATATGAATCGTTCACCAAGCCCTCACGGTGCTAAGGCAAGGACATCCCAGCTTAGCAGTCTAGATTCTTAGAAGTGTTTAAATCATTGCTGTACGCGAGACGCAGTTGAATTTTATCAGGTAAAAGATTTTCAGTTATTGAGTGTTACGTTAAGATTTAAAGACTTGAAAGAGGTGTACTCTAATTTTTCAAATTTCTGTTTTGGAAAAAACAAATTGTATTTCCAATGGCGTCGCCTGCATCGCAACTTCGTTGGTGCCCGCGTGCCTGGATGCTAATTTTTACTCTGCACAGCAACAACACAGACGATTTGCAATGCTCAACATTCAATTGCAAAAATTTGACCGCGCGTTTCGGTATGGTAAACGAAGATGTAGCAACACATTGATCAACGTGAGATGCAGCGTGGGGGCCAGTTACCTTGAGGAAGTATTCATTGCATTTTCGGCGGGTTACCATAACATTAGACAAGTTACTATTCATAGATTTGATACTTGGCTTTACTACTGTCGCTGGAGACGCTTAGGAAACGGAAGTTACTTTTAAAAAAGGAATTTGAATGAGCACATAAGTTGGTCCATTGTTCCCGTTCAGTAATATCGGTTTCCTAAAGGGTACTTGTTCGACCTCGTAGTAAGTGTCCGTTCGGACAGTAATGACTAAAATCTCCGATTCTGTCCTTATTAGTGCTTCTGGTTATCATTTGCAGGGTATGTTAGGATACCGGTACTTGTTGACGTCATGCTAAATATGCTTTTTGCTGATTTTTTCGATTTGCTGATTAGCAAAATCACTGATAGTGTTCTTTAAGTCCAGCTATCATCAATGATTGTCCGGAAGGGCCGGGGACAAGCTAACGTACATTCCCGGCCAAGTCCCGTCTAACATACCGGCTTGCGGGGCAATACTTTTTTGTACATTCCCATGCCGTACTCTGTCGTGGGTCTTCAATATATTGCGGACCCTGCCCAGGGGGAAGCAATCAAGCATCTTGTTGGAATGCATGCATGATGGATTGCAATCATATGCCGCAGTAACAAAGCAAAAAACGTGCATAAAACACAGAATTTTGTAGTCTGCAATCACCATTTGGACTCCATTGAAATCGTATTGACTATTTCCCACGTTGTTTGGAGGGACGGTTTGCATCTTTCTGACAAATTCTGAAACAAACCCACTTATGGCATAACCAACAAGTCTTCATGCTTATTCCTAAATTTGAGTTGCATTTTCCATGTCAGTTTCATGAGAAACAAGATTTGTGTGCGTTATTTTTTCATAAAAGTTGTCATACTACTGGTACCAAATTATGAGAAAAACAGTACTTTGGGTAAATTTTCAATTAAAAGAAACGTTTTAGTAAATATTTGATTGAAAACATTGTGTTTCGCTTGAACAAAAAAGTTAACCATTCCAAGATCGTATTGCCCAAGCCAACCAAACCCACAATCAATATTAAATGGGTTACAATTGTACTAAATCTTTCTTCACATTTCCAAATAAAAAGAGGAAAATTATGTTAAATTAGATTTGTTCTATTTTTAGATTTATGAGAAATCTCAATTACCCCTGTTCTCTAAATGTTTAGAACCCATGGCCGGGGACCTCAGCTTGGCGCGCCTTGCGGTAAATTGAGCTGGAATTACGCAGGAGCCTGGATAGGCTGTTGGTACTCTTGGGCTGAACGGCGCGGCGTTTCAAAAAACTTGCAATGTCCCGGAAATGGAAAATTGAATGGGAATAACCTGCCAAAAACAAGTTCGGGGAATCGCGGATTAACATTTAATTTTGATTTATATGGGAAAAAATGCGGGCAGTTTGAGCAGTTGAGAAGTATTGAGCTAACAGGAAGTATGTCATGAGCATTTATTGTTTCCATAGCGATTCAATATTTTCATTTCATATTAAAATGCCCTCGTTTTATGCAATGAAATGACAATATTCCGGGCATTTAGCAAGAAATACAAATAGCTTCAGCACCTCGGTGATTTTATGAATTAAATGGAATCAGACAACTTTGTAATTTATGATGATTTTCAGTGATATTTAATTTTTTAACATGTCCTGTTGATTTTGATGTTTTTCCTGGCGATTTTACGTTGAAATATCGATCCTTGGATTAGTTGATTATCTCGACCGTGCGACGACGTGCGTGTGTGCTACTTGTATAGCTTGCCTTTCACGACATGGAAGAGATCGGTGCTCGGCAATGGTAGCTATAAAATGGTGATATACTACAGATTTGGATGGGCGATACCTTGCCTGCACTGATAGCCTGGTTTTAATGGTGTGACAATGCGTTAAAGTCCCTGTTTATGTCCCGGCTGGCAGCCGGGGAAATTTTTTGGACTTCCACGGCTAAAAGGGGACACTACTCAGTGATTTGAAAAAGATTTGAAATTTGCAGGAATAGCTTCAAAGGTGAGGATAATGTCTGTAGAATTCTCAAAGTTACCTTTTCCTGCTATAGAATTGAAAGAAAAGGAAGAAGGAAGAAAACGGCAGTGTTCCAAGATCGATTATCCATTCAATTACGTGTTGTAGTTGTAGTAAGTTAGTTTCGGTACCGGGCAACCCGGGTTGTATCCCAATAGGCTACAACTTGGGTTGCCGGATAATATGTAGGCCAGCGACAAATCTTATGTACATTTCAGAAAGCAATAATGCATGTTAGACGTTGGTTCAACATATGGCCCAAATGAGCAATTAATAGGGATTTAAGTTAACTAAGGCACTTTGGGATTGACTCTCAATGCGATCAATACGTTGGAAAGGGAAAAACGCAATTTTCGTCGGCTGCTATCCAGGATTCTATCGCAGCATCGGCTGTGTTAACAGCTGCGAGGGTATAATCTGGAAACAAACGCTCTTTGGCCACTGACCTGTGATTAAGCGGTCAGGTCATATGGCTATCGGCTGCGACAGGCCGACGATCCCCATGTGCAATTTTCACGTTCGTTCAACATGCTCAGTTTTGAGCTTTAGGTGATTGCGAACATTGCAGACTACTAAGCAGGGACAGCATTAATGAATCGGTCACCACGCAATCTCACGTGGTAAGTCAATGAAACTCACAGCTTTAGCAGTCTAGCTTAGAAGTGTAAAATCATTCTGTACACGAGGACGCAGTGAATTTATCAGTAAAAGCTTTTCAGTTATGAGTGTTACGTTAAGATTTTTTAAAGAATTAGAAAGATGTTTGTACTTCTACATTGTTCAAATTTCTGTTTTGAAAAAAACAAAAAATTGTATTTCCAATGTCGGCGCCTGCATCGCAACTTCGATGTGCCAGCGTGCCTGATGCTAATTTTAACTCTCCACAGCAAAACAACAATACGATTTGCAGATGCTCAACATTCAAATGCACATTTTGACCGCGCGTTACCGGATGGTAAACAAAAGATGTAGCAACCACATTGATCAACGTGAGGCTGCAGCGTGGGCCGTACCTTGAGTAAGTAGTCATTGCATTTTCGGCGTGTTACCCTAACAATTGCATAGTTACTATTCATAGAGTTGCTACTTGCTTTACTACTGTCGCTGGAGACCGTTTAGGAACTGTAAGTACTTCTAAAAAAAAAGGAATTTTGAAGAGCACATAGTTGGTCCATTGTCCCGTTCAGTAATCGGTTTCGTAAAGGGTACTTGTTCGACCTAGTAGTAAGGTCCGTTCGGCCAGTAATGACTAAAATCTCCGACGATTCTGCCTTATTAGGTTGCTTCTGGTCTTATCATTTGCAGGTATGTTAGGATACCCGTACGTTACGTCTGCCAAAATTGATTTTTGATGGATTTTTTCGATTTGCTGATTAGCCCAAATCACTGATAGTTGTTCTGTAGGATCCCAGCATCATCAATGATGTCCCGGCAGGGCGGGACAAGCTAATGTACACTCCCGGCCAAGTCCGGGCTAACATCCCGGCTTGAGGGGCAATACTTTTTTGTACATGCCCGCCCGGCTTAGTCCCCGGCATATACACCGCTTGTCCCGGGACCCCAAGGGCCTAGTTCTGCGAGCATAACCTTTTGGCTTCATTATCTTTTAACATTTGGACATTCTCGTCTATCAGCCTAACGTAAAGGTATGACCGCTGTAACATGGAATTGGTATCAACATAAGCAAATGCCAAATATAAAGTCATCTGCATAGTCACGATTTTTCAAACTTACCTCAAACAGGAATATGTAGCATCTTACAATACTACCGAAACAAGAATCCACACATGGTTTTCATCCCAAACTGCGAAAAAAAAAAGGACTAATTGGTGAATTTTCAACAAAGAATTATGTACTACCCTAAAACTGTCAGGAGTAGTGGTATGCCAGTTTCAGAGTTTGGCGGGTCAACGGTCGACACGCGTTTGTTTGTGGTCAAACAAAACAACGTGTGATTCTGTTCTATGTATTTGTAAGATTCTGTTGAGGTAAGTTTGAAAAATCGGACATTGTCAGATGATTTCCAAATTGGCATTTGCTATGAGTTGATACCAAGTCCATGTACAGCGGCATAACCTTTACGTTAGCTGATAATACGATAATGTCCAAATGTTTTTATAAAAGATGAAATGAAAGACAAAAAGGTTATGCTCAGCAGAGAACTACCCCAGGGCCGGGATTGAACTTGATAAGTGCATATAGTATGATAAAAAAAGTTGAAAATTGACACTCTAGGTACTACAGGAAATCGTTATACTACAGCACTTTCTTACTGATGTTTTTTAAGTTAGAATAAAAGTCTAATAAAAAGGAAGTTCTCAACATGCAACAAAAAATCCAACCTTGCAAGTATGCAACATCAAACAATGCAGTTTTCATTGATCCCATAGAAAGGCGAAAACCAGTAGTAGTAAATAAACTGACCATTGAAATACACGCAAAGATACCTGGTTTGAAAACGAGATTTCGAACTCAAGCGGCAATTATTTGGCATACAGTTACATATCAATGGATTGCAAACGATGAAACTTGACATATGTTTCAATGTATGGGGGGTCTTCCGATCCGTTTTTCCGATACGAGGACCCTAAATAGCGAAGTGCCATTTCCACTTTTTCGACCTGCAAAAACTCATTACCGCCATTTCATAAACCGAGGGCCACTTCTCTCGTGTAAAATCAAAATTTCAAATTCAATCGTATCCAAGGTTAAAAACACATGTACCTTTTAGTTGAAACATAATATGGCAATAAGATCTTTCACAAACTCGCACGGGACCGTTAAAAAAACATTCAAAATAGCTGTGTTTTTTACCGGAAGTAAAAAAAACCAATTACCCATGAAATTGCGTGGTGATTTTTAGTGTTGGCGCCCATTCGAACACAACAAAAGTTGTAAACCGATTTCTACAAAAAACATTATAGAGCTATTTTAAATGATTTATTTTGCACATTTGTGTGAAATTTCGCGAGTGTACTACCTCGTTCGGCAATCTGCATGTTTTTAAAAGCAGTACTTGATACCGATTTTTCCGAAAAAAGCCGCTCTAGCGATCCGCGGCGGCATATGTACGCGCCATGAGCCGAATTAAAAGGCCAAAGTGGTTTTTTCGCCGGGCTGAAAAAAACTAAAAACAATCCCCCTTAAAAGAAGAAAAGGGGAAATTGTGCAATTTATACTTATATCGTAAATATAAATAAAATTAAGTAAAACATCAATCCTAAAATTATAATTATTTTTCTATAAATATAAAAATAATTTCACCATGTTAGAAATATTTACATTTAGCACTTATTTTCAAGCTGAATCTTTTTGCTACGCACGACACGCCCACTGAACATAAAACCCCCAAAAAGAGAGAAGTACACTCATAGAAAAAAAGTTGAAACCTAGAACCTTATTTTGTTCTCATACAGAGAAACCACTTCTTTCAAATACTATAAAGAAGCGAAGTAAAGTTATGCAAGTCTAAAGAACAATTTTGGAACCATTTTGAGTGAGGGGTTCATAAGAATAAAAAAAGATCGAAGACGAACTTTCTATTAAGATTGTATTAAATGAATTGAAATGATGAAGACACCCATCCTCCATGGACAAACATAAATTTGCGATTAGAGGCAGGGGGGTGCGATGCCAGGGAAGACTTCTATATGGAAAGCGTGTTGTTAGCTGATGACATTTAATTCAACTTTAAGATAATGCATGAAGTGAGAAAAGTTGTGAAAAACAGGGGGGAGGGCAGCAGTGCCATTTCTTGGTAGGATAAGCCATAAACATGATTAAGCCGTTGGCGGGCCCGTTGGTGAACATTTGGGTGATATAGCGTAAGCGCGAAAAACAAACAGCTACAAACATTGAATTTTTCTTCTCAAGGCTTAAAAGACTATATTTTCTTTAACTATATTAAGTAGCAAATCAGTTGATAAATATGAGAGAAAAGGGGTCTTTGGGTGAGGATAAAGTGGAAAATGGACTGTTCTTGGTGGTTTGCAAAGACTGTGTTTGAAAAATGACGGATCTTTTGGGTGCAGCGATGATGGGAAAAGAGCTGCGGGGCGGGGGGTAAACAGTAATTAACCGTTCCCCCCCCCCCCCCCCACACACCCCCCCACACCCCCCCCCCCTGTGGATCAAAGCCGGACGATTAGGCCAACATTACAGTATATCAGGTGTGGAGAATCCTTGTAAGGCATTCGAACTAGCTTCAACACGATCACACTAGTTGAACCATTTCAAACTCTTTTAGGATAGCCTAGCCTCGCCCGGGGAGCGGGGACCGAGACTAGCCCGGCCGGCCAAGCCTAAGATTCACATTGTACGCACCACAAGGCTAGGCAATACGGAGATTTTGATATCTTTAGTTATTATACTGGGTATTGTTTTTAATGTCATAGGTATATTTCAGCAAAATACATGATATTTTATGGGCGAAAAGCAAAGGATTTCTCCGGACTCCATGTGCGATACATGGAAGTAGTGTTCAAAGGGCGCAACCCAGTAAATAACTGCCCCATGAAAGACAGCAACATATAATGTTTTGAAAGCGAGATTCCGAACTCAAGCGGCAAGATTTGGCATACAAGTTATATATAAAGGATTGCAAATCGATGATTGAAATTTAACATAATGTTTCAATGTATGGCGGGTCTTCCGATTCGTTTTTTCCGATACGAGACCCTAAATAGCGCCCGTGCCATTTTCCACCTGTGTTCGAGCCTGCAAACTCAGTTTCGCCATCGTCATACCCGAGCGGCTACTTCTCCGTGAAAATCAAAAATTTTAAGGTATGTATCAATGTGTTAAAAAACAATGTACCTTTTTTGACCACATATTATGGCACTACAGCTCTCACAAACTCGCCACGGACAGTAAAACATCTCAAAAGTAGCTGTGTTTTTTAACGTGAAGTAAAAACCATACATGAAATGCGTGGTGATTTAGTGTTGTGCGCCCAGAAAGGCGGGTTTACCACTCGTACCACATGCAACGTTCAGTTAGATGATGTGCTTTAGATGGCCCACACACAAAATCTAAACCGAGGATAAAACTACGGTTAAAGCTTCTCTCCCATGAAAACTATGCAGGGCGCACACCAGTAAATAAATGCCCAATTGCAATAACACGCAAATATTACCTGTTTTGAAAGCAAGATTCGGAACTCAGCGGACAAAATTTGGCATACAGTTAATATCAATGGATTGCGCAAATCGAGAAACCTTAACATATGGTTAATGTATGGGGTCTTCGATCGTTTCCCGATACGAGACCTTAAATAGCGACCGTGCCATTTCCCACCCGTTTTCAAGCCTGCAAACTCATTTACGCCATCTTCATAAACCGAGGGCCCGACTTCCTCCGTGCAATCCAAAAATTTTGAAATTTAATCGTATCCAATGTGTTTAAAAGACACATGACCTTGTATTGAAACATAATATGGCACACAGATCTTCACAAACCGCCACAGGTCCGTAAAAACAGCTAAAAATTAGCTGTGTTTTTACCGGAAAGTAAAACCATTACATGAAATGCGTGGTGTGATCTGATTTAGTAGTCTGTGCGCCCTTCGAACACATCAAAATTTAATGATTTCTACAACAGAACATATTAGCTAGTTTTAAATGATTTATTTTGCAACATTTGTGTGAAAATTTCAGGATTTGTTGACTACGTCCGTTCGGCAAATAGGAATGTTTTAAAAGCTACTTGATACCGCATTGTTTACGAAATCCGCTAGCGATCGCGGCGGGCATATGCACGCGCCTTGAGCCGAATAAAAGGCCAAAGTGTTATTTATCGCCGGATGAAAAATTGAAAAATATCACCTAAAAGAAAGTGGAATTGTAAGTGTGCAATTTATCCTATATCGTAAAATATAAATAAAAGTAAAGAACCTCAATGCTAAAATTAAATTATTTGTTCAAAAATTTAAAATAAATATAATGGTTCACCAGTGTTAGAAATGACATTTAGCACGTATTTTCCAAGCGGAATCTTTTTGCTACGCACGCCACGCCCATATTGAAAACATCAAACCAAAGAAAAGTACACTCTAAGAGAAAAAAGTTGAAACCTGATAACCTTATTTTTTCTCATAATAGAAGAACCTCTTCTTCCTTCAAATAGATTCTATAAAAGAAGCGAAGGTAAAAGTTCTGCGAAGCTCTAAAGACCACTTTTGGAACCCTTTTGGGGCGGTTCACCCACGAATAAAAAAGATTGCGAAAGACGACTTTTATTTAGAGTGATCAAAAGACTGATTAAGACACCACATCCTCTATCGAAACATAAATGTGCATAGAGGAGGGGGGGGGGGGTGCGGGGCGATGCGAGGGAAGGACTCCTTATCCTATATGAAATGGTGTTAGTCTGATTGACATTAATTCAACTTTAAGATGAATGCATGCATGTTGAGAAAAGTGTAAAATGGGGGGGAGGGGGGCAGTGCCTTTCTATGCGATATAGGATATCCATGCCATAAAGCGTTGAACATTTTGGGGTTAGGGTAAGTGCCTAAAACAAAAGCTACAAATTGAATTTCTTCTCAAGGCTTCAACATGGCTATAGTTTCTTATATATTAAAGGCAAGCAAAATATCCGTGATAAATAAATATGAGAAAGAAAAAGGGGTCTTTGGGTGAGGTGTGAGAGTAGTGAAAAATAAGAATATCCTTGGTTGGCTATGCAAAGAATGTGTTTGAAAAATTGAACGGATCTTTGGGTGACAGCGATGATGGAAAGTGGGGATAATAAAACAGGACTGATACCCGTTCTATGCCCCCCCCCCTCCCGCCACGTGTGGAATCAGAGCTGGACGATATTTTTAGGACAATCACTTACAATGTATCAGGTGTGGAGCATCTGATTAGCATTCGAAAGCTCAAACACGAGCAAACAATGTTGAAACCCATTTCAAACTCGTAGGTATAGCCTAGCTCGCCACGGGGCATAGCCTAGGCCCGGCCCGCCAGCTAAGTTTCATCATTGTACGCACCACAGGCTAGGCCAAGACTGGAGATTTTTGTATCTATTTATTATCCTGGGTATGTTTTAATGTGATTGTTATATTTCAGCAAAAATAAATGATATTTTATGGGCGGGAAGCAAGGATTCTCTAACTTCAGTGCGTACACGCAGTATGTATGTGTCTCATATGGGCGCACACCAGTAAATAACTGCCCCATTGAAATCACGCAAATATCTGTTTTGAAAAGCAAGATTTCAAACTCAAGCGGCGGAACATTTGGCATAAATTTCTATATATCAATGGATGCAAATGATTGATGATTGATGATGAAACTTTAACATATGTTTCATGTATGGGGGGTCGTCCGATTCGTTTCCCGATACGAGACTCTAAATAGCGACCGTGCCACTTTCCACCCGTTTTCGAGCCTGCTAACTCATTTACGCCATCTTATACACCGAGGCCAACTCTCCGTGAAAATCAAAATTTGAAATTTATCGTATCCAATGTGTAAGACACATGCCTCTTCCTTATTTGCAAAACCATAATATGGCACTACAGATCGTCAAAACTCGCACAGGTCCGTAAAACATCTAAAATTAGCTTCTGTGTTTTTTAACGGAAGTAAAACCACCATAAATGAAATGCGTGGTGATTTAGTGTTGTGCGCCCCTTGAACACATACAAAAAGTTTAATGATTTCGACAAAAAAATTATAGATAGTGATTAACATGATTTATTTGCAATTTGTGTGTGAAATTTGCGATGGACTACTGTCCGTTCGGCAAATATGCATGTTTTTAAAAGCCGGACTGTTACCGCATTTTTCCGAAAAATCCGCTAGCGATCCGCGGCCGGACATATGCACCGCGCCCTGAGCCGAATAAAAGGCCAAAGTGTTATTTATCGCCCGGATGAAAAAAATTAAAAATATCACCTTAAAAGAAAGGGGAATTGTGCAATTATACCATATCGTAAAGAAAATACAAGGAACATAAACATCAATGCTAAATTATAATTTAGTTGTCAAAATTAAATAAAAACTAAAAAGGTCACCCATTGTGAAATATGGACATGTAGCAATTATTTCAAGCTGATGAATCTTTGTCTGCTACGCACGCCACGCCCATTGAACATAAAAACCAGAGAAATGTACACTCTTAAGAGAAAAAAAAAGTTGAACCTGATAACCTTATTTTGTTCTCATAATAGACCCCTTCTTGAAATAGTTCTATAAAGAAGCGAAGCAAAGTTCTGACGAGCTATAAAGAACACTTTGGAACCATTTTGAGTGAGGGTTCACAAAAGAATAAAAAAGATTCGCAGACGACGCGAACTGCTATTTCGAGTGTTCAAAAGAAATGATTAAGACACAACATCCTCTATCGCAAAACTAAATGTGCGATAGAGGCGGGGGGGGTGGCGGGGGGGGGGGGGGGGGGGGGGTGCGATGGCGAGGAGGACTCCTATCCTATATGAATGCGTGTTAGTCTGATTATATTAATTCAACTTTAAGATACTGCATGCAGTGAGACAAGTGTAAATGGGGGGGGGGGGCGGCAGTGCCATTTCTTGGTATAGGTCTATCCATGCATAAAGCCGTTGAACATTTGGGGTTAGGGTAAGTGCTAAAACAAAGCTACAAACATGGAATTTCTTCTCAAAGGCTTCACATGGCTATAGTTTCTTTAATATAATTAAAGCAAGCAAGTCAGTGATAAATAAATGATGGAAAGAAATGGGGTCTCTGGGTGAGAGATATGAAAAAAATAAGAATATCCTTGGGGGCTATGCAAAGAATGGTTTGAAAAATGACGGATTTTTGAGGGGTTGACAGCGATGATGGAAAGTGGGGATAAAGTACTGATACCCGTTCCCTGCCCCCCCCCCCCCCCCCCCCCGCCCGTGTGGATCAGAGTGGACGATTAGGACAACATTACAAGTGTATCAGGTTTGGAGCATCCTGTATGGGAATTCGAATAGCTCAACACGATCAAACAATGTTGAACCATTTCAAACTTCTTTAGGTATAGCTAGCCTAGCCACGGGCCCTAGCCCTAGCCCGGACGGCCGGCAAAGCCATAAGTTTCAATTGTACGCACCACAAGACTAGGCCATACGGAGATTTTGTATCTTTATTTATTATCCTCGGTATGTTTTTAATGTTGAATTGGGTTATATTTCAGCAAAATAAATGATATCTTATGGGCGAAAAGCAAGGGTTTCTCTAATTCCGTGGTACACACGCGTATGATGTTCAAAGGGGCGCACACCAGTTGTAAATAACTGCCCCATGAAATACACGCAAAATACCTGTTTTGAAAGCAAGATTTCGAACTCAAGCTCGGGAAAACATTGGCATAAAAGTTATATATCAATGGATTGCAAATCGATGACACTTTCAACATATGTTTAATGTATGGGGGTATTCCGATTCGTTTTCCCGATACGAGACTCTAAATAACGACAGTGCCAATTTCCACCCGTTTCGAGCTGCAACTCATTTCGAATCGTCATACACCGAGGGCCTTACTTCTTCCGTGCACAAATCCAAATTTGAAAGTTAATCGTATCCAAGTGTGTTAAAAGAACATGCGTACTTTTATTTGAAAACATAATATGGCAACTAAGATCTTCACAAACTCGCACAGGTCAGTTTAAAACATCAAAAAATTAGCATGTCTGTGGTTTTTTAACGGAAGTAAAACCCATTACATGAATGCGTGGTATTAGTGTTGTGCGCCCTTTCGAACACAACAAAATTTTAATTTGATTTCTAAAAACCATTATAAAGCTGTTTAAATGATTTATTTTGCCACATTTGTGTGAAATTTCAGCGATGTACTACTTTCCGTTCGGCAAATATCATGTTAAAAAGCGTACTTGATACCGCATTTTTCCGAAAAATCCGCTAGCGATCCGCGGCGATATGCACGCGCCATGAGCCGAATAAAAGGCCAAAGTGTTATTTATCGCCGGATGAAAAATTGAAAAATATCACCTTAAAAAGAAAGTGGAATTGTGCCAATTTGATACCTATATCGTAAATTAAATAAAAGTAAATAAACCTCAATGGCTAAAAATACAATTATTTTTCAAAATTAAATATAAAAATAAATTTCACCATGGGTAGAAATTATACAGTTAGCACTTATTTTCAGTGAATCTTTTTGTACGCACGCCACGCCCCCATTGGAAAATAAAACAGAAAGAAATGTACACCTAAGAGAAAAAAAAAGTTGAAACCTGATAACCTTATTTTGTTCGCATAATAGAACCCTTCTTTCAAATAGATTCTATAAGAAGCGAAGTAAAGTTTGCGAGCTCTAAAGAAACACTTTGGTAACCATTTTGAGTGAGGGTCACAAGAAAAAAGATAGAGACGAACTTTTCTATTAGAGTGTATCAACGGAAATGATTACGACCACATCATCTATCGCAAAACTAAATGTGCGATAGAGGGCGGGGGGGGGGGTGCGATGCGAGGGAGGGCTCATATTCTATAGGAAATGCGTGTTAGTCTGATGACATTTAAATTCCAACTTTTAAGATTACTGCATGCAGTGAGGATAAAAGTGTAAAATGGGGGGGGGGGGCAGTGCCATATCTATGGTAGGCTATCCATGCATAAAAAGCCGTTTGAACCTTTTGTTGGTTGGGGTAAGTGCGTAAAATAAAGCTACAAAATGAATTTCTTCTCAAAGGCTTCAAAGGGTATAGTTTCTTAACTATAATAAAGCAAGCAAATCCCAGTGATAAATAAATGAGAAAGAAAAGGGGTCTTTGGGTGAGAGATAGTGAAAAATAAGAATATCCTTGGTGGGCATGCAAAAATGTGGTTTGAAAATGACGGGATCTTTGGGGTGACAGCGATATGAAAGTGGGGTAACAGTACTGATAACCGTTCTCTTGCCCCCCCCTCCGCCACGTGTGGATCAGAGCTGGACGATTAGGGGGACACACATTACAAGTGTATCAGGTGTGGAGCATCTGACTAGGCATTCGAATAAGCTCAAACACGATCAAAACAATGTTGAACCCATTTTCCAACTCTTTAGGTTTGCCTAGCCTAGCCAAGGGGCCTAGACCCAGCCCGGGCGGCCAAGCCTAAGTTTCACATTGTACGCACCACAAGGCTAGGCCATAGGCGATTTTGTATCTTTATTTATTATCCGGGGAGGGTTTTATGTTGATTGGGTCATTTCAGCCAAAATAAATATATTTTAGGGGCGCGAAAGCAAGGATTTTCTTAAATCGTGCGTACACGCAGTATGAGTTTTCAAAGGGCGAACACCAGTAAAATAATGCCCCCATTGAAATACACGTCCAAAAACCTGTTTTGAAAAAGATTTCGAAACTCAAGCGGCAACATTTGGAATACAAGTTATATCATCAATGGATGCAACTCGATGAAAACTTTAACATATGTTCATGTAGGGGGGGTTCTTCCTATTCGTTTTTTCCCCCATACGAGACCTAAATAGCGACCGTGCAATTTTCCACCGTTTTCGAGCCTTGCAAACTCATTGGACGCATCTTCATACACCGAGGGCCCACTCTCCGTTGAAAATCAAAATTTGAAATTTAATAGTATCAATGTGTTAAAGACCACATGTACTTTTATTTTAAACATAATATGGCACTAAGGATCTTCACAAACTGCAAGACCGTAAAACATCTAAAAATTAGCTGTGTTTTACCGGAAGTAAAAACCCTTACATGAAATGCGTGGTTTATTTAGTGTGTGCGCCTTCGAACCAAACCAAACTTTTAATGATTTCTACAAAAAAACATATAGCTAGTTAAATGATTTATTTTGCACATTTTGTGTGCATGAAATTTCAGCGATGTGTTTACTACTGTCGTTCGGCAAATATGCATGTTTTAAAAGCCGTACTTTATACCGCATTTTTCCGAAAATCCGATAGCGATCAGCGGGGCTCTGCACGCGCCCATGAGCCGAAAAAGCCAAAGTGTATTTATCGACGGACTTGAAAAATTGAAAAATATCCACCTTAAAAGGAAAGTGGAATGTGCAATTTCTACCTATATCGTAAATATAAATAAAAGTAAATAAACCTCAATGCTAAAATTAAATTTATTTTTCAAAATTAAATCTAAAAATAAATTTCACCATGTTCGAAAGAAAATATTACATTTAGCAATTATTTCAAGCTGAATCTTTTTGCTACGAACGCACCGGGGGGGCCCCCATTGAACATAAAACAGAGAAATGACACTCTAAGAGAAAAAAAAGTTGAAATGATACCCTTTCTTTTGTTCTCATATAGAACCTTCTTTCAAATAGATTTATAAGAGCGCGAAGTAACGTTCTGCGGCTTTAAAGAACATTTGGAACCATTTGAGTGAGGGTTCATAAGATTAAAAAAGATCGAAGACGACGACTTTATTAGAGTGTATCAAAAGAAATGATTAAGACACACATCCTCTATCGCAAAACTAAATGTGCGATAGAGGCGGGGGTGGGTGCGATGCGAGGGGAGGGCTCCTATCCTTATGAAATGCATGTTAGTCTGATGACCTTAATTCAACTTTAAGATTAAGCATGCAGTGAGAAACGGGGAAGTAATATGGGGGGGGGGCAGTGCAATTCTATGGATATATATCATGCATAAAGCCGTTTGAACGTTTCGGGGTTTAGGGTAA
>JAMKCH010045740.1:0-16853 GCA_023653785.1 Ophioderma brevispina | reverse complement strand
CCACTAGCATGAGCACATGTTACTTGTACTTGGGAATGTGCAATTCTTTTGTCATGGATCGATCTAACAAAATAATTTCACGTTTCTAAAGGACCCCCCAAAATTAACGCAGCATGTCTATATACCGCATAGGGTCACAAACCATTAGCTTTGCACCGAAAAAACATACAAATATATCTAGTTCTGTTTTCTTCCGTAAATTTGATACCCTTCTTGCCCACCCGATCAATAATGCCAAACACAACACCGTTATAAGACAAGCTTCCCTTTTTAAACGTTGAAATAAAAGGTATAGCCATATTGATTGCCATTCAGTGAAACACCGCATTCTTCCGCGTGGAAGGTATTTTTAAAGCGCCACTGGCACATTTCACAAATACGGAAATTTCTTCAAGTTTTTTCGCTCAATGTATGATAGTCTAGGCCATTGGGAAAAACAGCGCAATATTTACACATTAAATAACATACCCAAAACAGATAGGGACATTTATTATGAGGATAAAGACATCAAAAAAAAAAACAGACTATGTATCATTTTATGTTTTCCTGCATAGACCAATGGTTTGTAACTAATGGGGGTATTTAGACATGTTGCGTTACTTTTTTGTTGGGGGGGGGGTTCTTAGTACAGAACACGCGTCGCGTACGTCGTCTAAAACCAACTGACCTCTAACATGGATAGCGGGCTGAGTCGCCGATGAAACAACGGGAAGTGCTTTTTGTCCTTCATTAATATGGTCGTTAAATAATGCATTACACCTGTTGGTGCACTATATTCCACACATATGTGCTTTGCTATACAAAATTCCTTTTACTTGACAATAAAGTGAAGTTCATATTGCTCAGGCAATTAAAATTCAACTTCGTGATTCAATCGGCGAATATTCAACGGTGCGCCAATCCACTATCCATGTGTAAGCGTCAGGGTCTAAACCCCCATGTTAGGTCAACATGCACCCTCCATGGTATGTCCAAAATTCCCGCCTCGCTTGCTAGTAGGTCTCTCAGTGAATGTACCAACGATACGCTAGACATCTAGCACATGTATTGTGTGTGTCTTTTTGCGCGTTAAATGGTTGCATTGCGAAGGAAAAATCTAAAAGTATCCAAGGACTAGATGACAACATTCCTCAAGCACACAGCCTATAAAGTTTGATCTTTAAAAATTCAAATTCCCGTCCTGTTTTACGGACAGAAATACAAATTTCTTCATAATGCAGTCGAATTTCTGCACCGTAAATAAGGACTAGGCACACATACTAGACTTGGGCCAAAGTTCAATTATATAAAAATCACATTTGATAGAAAAAATCGGGGGATACTGCGGATCACGAAATGCTCCTTTCGTATGCCCCTTTCAGTGTAGGTTGTTAAAATCTTATCCAATCGTTGTTCATTTATCTGACAAATAGGCACGTGAATAAACTGGTTTTGAATGAAAGTTAGTTGCAAAGCAAAGGGCGAGAACCCTGTAGCAAGCCAATATATGTCGCATTCGTGTTTGATGGAAAACAAATCGGCATACAGATGGACAACCTTAACATTATTGACTTGTAAACAAGATATGTTAACCCCACGAGCTCTTGTAATATTTGGCCTAGATACAGGATTCGAAGATACACCTGTAACCACTTGTCCTCTGTCTGCTTTGTGTTAGTTTTGAACATGGGTTTAATGTCTGAATCGTCTATTTCCGTGCTTTCTCCGGGTAGCACGTATGGTCGCATACCACGCCTTGCACTCACTCCATTTTCCCAAGGGCGTTCTTCAACAATTTTGCACGAAGATTGACGGCTGTAAGTCGATGACCGATTGCTTTATGGCTGAGAAAGAGAGAGGTAGAGGAACGAGCGTCGGAAGATAGTATTTGTAGGGCGTGTAGGAACACATGTCTGAAAGAAATTGATCAATGAAACCAAATTGCAACATGCTGTACATTTTGAAAGTAAATAAAGAATGTAATTCGTAGCTCGTAACAGCTAATAATAAATGCAGATAATGCGGCAAATGATCTGTTATTGCATGAACCTAAACACTTGATTAGCGAAAATCAGTCCGCACCTGCGTTCTTTAATGTGAGGCCGTTCCATTGGAAAATTATTACTACTAGCAGGGGACGTGTGTAAGAGTGTGCGTTACGGATTAAAATTGTGAATTTTTGCACAAAAGCTTTAGGACATTGAGAATCCATAAAAAATTGAATGGAAGCACTTGCACCCCCCCCCCCTTTATGGCCCGCCAGCTTGGGTTTCAAGGGTATACAGGGGTCAAAAATTTAAATGTTCTGCAATGGGTAAACAGAACACCGTTGTTTGTTGGTCAGCAAGGATTCCAAAAGGTTATAGTTTAGAAGATCTATGGCTATAGTCCGGAGTTATGGCGGGAAAAACTGTAAAAATGGCGAAAAAGTCAATTTTGGTGTGTACATGGGCCAAAAGTTAAAGTTGCTTTGATTCAGTTATATGTGGTGCTATTGTTTCCCTAGCCTAAATGATTGAAAAATAAGGAAAAAAGTTTGCCTTATTTTATGCAGTTCCGTATCCAATCCACCGAAATAGGCCACGGTCAATAGAATCCAATAGATGCCAATAGATGTTGACTTATTCGCCATTTTGGTTAATAACCAGACACGAAGATAGTCAAACTATTCTAATTCATTCTATTAGCTAAACCAACAATTTGAACCCAATTTACAAACATTGGAGCAACTTTTAATTTTTGACCCCTTGTACAAACCAAAATACCTTGTTAACCATTTTTTAAAGTTTTTACCCCTAATTCCAAAACACTAAGGTCACAGGTAGTATAAACTATACCTTTTTGGAATCCTTGTAACCAGACCAGGACCTCATGGTAGTGCGTTTCAACACAATCGAAACATTTTAAAAAAAAAAGACCCCTGGTGTAACCTTGAAATCCAAGTGGGGGCCATGAAAAGGGCGTGGCAAGTGCTTCCCATCTATTTTTTTTGATTATCAATTGTATTAAAGTATTGTCTACCAAAATTCACAATTGTATACGGATTTGCACACTTCATATAGATCTGTTCACTACAGTCCCCACTATACAGGCTTGACGGACAGAAAGAGATTACATAAGGCCGTGTGAGGAAATATGTTTGTTGGGGTTAACGTCTTTACAATTTGAAATGTTTACCATCTAACTAACATGTGACAGGAACGTCAAGTTTGAGCTAAGTTTTTGGAATCTTAAATGATACCTGAATTTGGGACAATAATCGATGGTTAAGAACGATGTAATTGTGAATTTTTGTGATAGTTTCTGCATATATCAACATACGGACTAGCAGGCTATTAATACATGTGCTCATAAAGAGAAATAAAATATTTTCCACTTTTTTATGGAATGATTATATTGGCGAAGGTATTTATGATATTTAAGGTATATTCGCCACAACTATTTTGATTGATCAGTCTCTTCCGATCATATCAGTTTTTTTATCCACCATGACTTAAGTCCACAATAAAACCTATACGAACTGTGTGCTTAGCCTGAAAGGAAAAGGGGGGGTATTACAGATAACACATTTGTGGGTGATTTCATGCGTCGAAATTTAATATATAGTACTATTTTAAATGTCAAATCAGTCACTAATATCGAGTATGGGTATGGCCACCCCTGGCATAATCAGGCTGTTTTGTAGTCAATACGTCGCGCATATTGTCCACAAGGTTGTTATGATGTCAATGGGCAGAACTTCTACTCATCGGTCAGCGCCCGGAGCAACTCCTGAGACTTGAGGCTGTACCTGTCATTGAGGGCTCGGCCTAGGTATCCAGGTATGCGCGATAGGGTTCATATCAGTGGACAAACAGGCCATGGATCCAGGATTTGGAAAAAAAGTAAACATTATGGGGGGGGGGCTGAGGCTAAACTTGTCCAAAAGGGCTGCTTTGCAAAGATTTTGCAGAAGTCCGGGAGTCGCGCCCCCTCCTCCCCCTCCCTGGATCCGCGCCTGATGGTATCTGCTCCACCCTTATGCATCAAATAAATTATTCTCACTACAAGCGACCCTGTGCGGCGCCGTCCGTCCGTAGCGTCTTGCAGCCGAATATTGTTGAATAAGCCCTTCTTGCATGTGGCAGGCAGAAGACGTGGTTTCCCGAATGTCCAGGTACGTTTTTACTCCATAATGAATACCGGCCCATTACCATCACGGAGCCGCAAGCACCTTGAGTCGAGTCCAGAAGAAATACTAAAGAACTCCATAATGCCAGGGTCCCGAGCGGAAAATGTAATATTCTGTGCTCCCTACCCCAGAGAAGTCGATCAACTCTGTGGGGAACGGTTAGGGGTGTGGACATTGGTAATTTGTCTGCTCGTTACTCATGTGAACAAACTCCGATTTAACAGTTTGGTCGGAAAAACGTTTTGATCCCGTAGACGGCTTGTTGGCATTTTCCAGGCTCTACGGCCAGTTGCTTTGCACAGATTAAGCAGTCGGCGAGCATCTCGTCTGTAAGCCAATCGTGGTCGTCCTGGAAAAATTTTCGTGGGCCTCAAATGAACCACATCTCGATGATGTATGAGGATTTTACAGACCGTACTCTGCGATATCCTAAGAAAATCAGAGACTTTGGCTTGTTTGTATTCTTCCCGTCGGTATGTAAGCACTCTTCGGCGTATGACAATGCCCTAGGACGAGGGCATAGCCTAGGGAACAGTGTGTCAGTTTTTCTTGTAAAGGTAAAACCACACTCTGAAAAACGGGGGCTGGTATTTTACAGGCTTGGAGAATGGGAAAAAGAAACAAACGACAGGACCTCCTTCAAGCCTTTTATAGTTCCCAGCAAAAGGCATTGTTACGTAATTCAAAATTATGCATGGATTCACTCACCTGGGGTGTGGGGACTCATTATTTCAATCATTCACCTATCTAATATGTACTGAGGGTTCCAATAGAAAATAAGTTTTAAGATTGGGTGTGAACAAAAAAAAAATATACCCAACTCTTTTACGAGCAACCAGTGATCACCGCATTGTAATTGATTACAAAATAGAAAAAAAAAAATCCCCCCATAAAAAAATAATTTATTTTATAATTATGTTGAGTGGAATTTGATGTTAAACAAAAACCACAAATCAGTTAAATAATTAAATTCAATTGATTGTAAGGTAGGTTTATTTTTTAAATATCTATCGCTCGGATAGCGTGGTGGATAGTTGGACCCGCATAAACATGCAAACCCAAGGCCCGGATTCGAATTCCGCTCGATATATCGATTTTATTTTATTCATCAACGGGTCAATGTAAAGGATAAAACTATTGCTCACTAAGTCACCTCGGATATAAGTGGTCTTAATCAAGTATCGTTGTATGACGAGTTTTAGCTGCGCGCGCATTTATAAACTAGTGAAATGGAACACCGATGACTTTTTGAACCCCAAAAACATTGTTTTAAAGCTTCTGCTGGATGTGCAATTTGGGACTTGACAGACGACCAAAATTAGCACAGTATTTACCCTTTCAATTTTTTAATAATAAATCATTTATCAGAATGCACGAATGCATCAAAAACATTAGATGGAGTACAAACAAGCCTAGTCTTGACTTCAGTGGTTTTGAAAGGGGGGGGGCGTTTTTTTTGGGGGTTGGTTTTTGGTTTTTGGGGGGGGGGGGGGTTTATGATGGGTAACTCCTGATCAGATTGCCAAAATTACCTGGTGGTTAATAAAAATCATGGACTTACGGGTTGTATATATACATAATCTCCCGGGGTTGAAAGGGGTAAGGTCGCTAAACTCAGCGTGGAATTAGGTTTAAAAAAACTTTTGACTCAATAGATGGGGGTTGTTTGGTGGCACTTACCAAGCAAAATATACCTACCTAAGTAATTGTAGCGATAGCATATAATAATGCGGTTCGGAGCGTTGAGTTAGTATGGCGTGGCAGTTTGAAATCGAATTTGCCTTTTAAAGGTGCGTGTTGTTCCGATCGTCTTTTGGGACCCCCCTGATTTACCCAGAAGTAGTATCGATTTGATATCAGACGAAAAGCCGTTTTATTCTCAGTGTCGTTCTGACATTTGAGCCCTCAAATCCATTTCATTGCCAAAATAAAAACCATAAAAAAACCGCGTTTTAGTGGTAACCATTCAATATTAGCACAGTATTGAATAGGGCTTGCAAACGTGCATATTGCCGTCTGGCCGTCAAAAACGCAAGGGTTTCCCACGGTACTTATGGGGTGTATGTGCCACAGTGCCAGGCTCTCATATCAAGTAGAGAACGCAATACACATAAATCGGAACAAGCCACCTTAATACTCAAAAACCATAAAAAATCGGGGATTTTTTATGAGGTCTTTATAACAACTTGAAGCAGTACTCTAGGGTTAAAAGATTAAAGCACGCTTATTAATTCTATCTACCGTACGTGAAACTGTGAAAACCTAATATAATACAAGCGATACTTAAGGTTCTGTTTTCCTCTTTCTTTCTAGCAAAGCGATAAATACTCACATCTCAAGCGCTTAATTTTTCCCGTAATTTTTAAACAAATCCACAAGGTAATAACTCTGATGTTAGCGTTATTTGTTTTCTACTGTAACCGAAGCTAAAAATTTGAAGACAAAACCACTTTACAAGAAGTACTTAATTTGAGCAAAAAGCATGTGACAGTTATTTACAAAAAATTATGAAATTATCAAAATTCACACATAATCATTTTAGGAGCGTGTTAAACATTTTAAAAAGGCCAGATTTGAGTTTCTTGACCCCATAAACCTATAAGAGACATATTAAAAGTGGTATCGATCAAAAAGTTGGTGATGAGTCGAAAAAAACATATGTCATTTGGCGGCCATTTTGAATTTCGTAATTTAGCGACGTCAGACGTCATCGTATTTAAAAATAAAGGTCGATTTTGGATTCTACGCAAAATTGGCCATAGAAACCACGAGTTTTAAATCATTTTTCAGAAAAAAGTCCAGATTTGCCAACCCTAGTATCACCATTGAACTTAAGTCCACAATTAACACTTTACAACTGTGTCCTTAGCCTGAAAGGAAAAGGGGGGTATTACAGATAACCACATTTTTGGGTGATCTCATGATCGAAAATATCAATATAGTAACTATTTTAAAAGTCAATCAGTCACTAATATCGAGTATGGCTTACCCCGGCATGAATCAGTGCGCCAATACGTCGCGGCATATTTGTCCAACAAGGTTGTTTATGATGTCATGGGCAGAACTTCCTACTCATCGGTCAGAGGCCTGAGCTAACTCCTGTGTTTGAGGAAGATTGTACCTGTCATTGATGGCTCGGCCTAAGGGGGGTATCCAGGTATGCGCGATAGGGTTCATATCAGTGGAGCAAAAACAAGGCCATGGATCCAGGATTTGGACAGTCAACATAATGGGGGGGGGGGGCTGAAGGCTGTGAAAACTTGACCAAAATGGGCTTGATTTTTTGCAGAATTTTGCAGAATTACGGGAGGCGCGCGCCCCCTCCTCCCCCTCCTGGATCCGCGCTGGAGGTATCTTGCTCCACCATTCTGCATCAAGAAATTATCTCACTACAGCGACCCTGTGCGGCTTGGCGTCCTTTCAGCCGAAATATTTTTGCATAAGCCTTCTGCATTTTGCAGTCAGTGGTTTCCCAGAATGTCCAGGGTACGTTTTTACTCCTTATGAATACCCGGCCCATACCATCACTGACCGCCAGCACCTTGAGTCGATTCCTAGTCAAGGATGTAGCGCTCTCGTCCATAAAGATCACATGTCGCCAGTGTCCGAGCTTAAATCTTCTGTGCTCCCTATCCAAGCGAGTCGATCAACTCTGTGGGTGAACTTTAGGTGTGACATTTGGTAATTTGTCTTGCTCGTTAATCATGTTGAAGCAAACTCCTTTTTTTTTTTGTTTACAGTTTGGGGCGGAAAACGTTGATCCCTTATCCGGCTTGTTGCATTTCGGGCTCTACGGCAGTGCACAGATTAAGCAGTCGGCGTCATTCTCGTCGTAAGCCAATCGTGGTCGTCCTGGAAATTTTTCGTGGCCTCAAATGACCCACCTCTTGATGATGTCTGAAGATTTACAGACCGTACTCTGCTATATCCCGGAATCAGCGACTTTGGCTCCTTCCAGTCGGAAGTGGAAACAATCTTCGGCGTATTGACAATGCCCTTCGCCGAGGCATACCTAGGGCCCTCTGTGTCAGTTTTTCTTGTAAATGGGTAAAAACCAACTCTGAAAACGTGGGCTTGTCAATTTTACAGGCGTGGAGCAGGGAAAAAGAACAAACGACAGACCTCAGCCTTTTATAGCTCCCAGCAAAAGGCATTGTTACGTAATTCAAAATTTTTTTAAAATGCATGATTCACTTCACCCGGGTAGTGGGGACTCATTATTAACTCATTCACCTACTCTAATTGATACTGAGCGTTCAAATAGAAAAATAAGTTTTTACGATTGGTGTGAAAAAAAAAATATACCACTTTAACGGCAACATGTAATCCCGCAATTGTATTGATTCAAAAATAGAAAAAACCCCAGAACAAAAATACTTATTTTATAATATGTTGAAGTGGAATTTGATGTTAACAAAACCACAAATCAGTAAATAATTAAAATTCCAATGATTGTAATGTAGTGTTTATTTTTTTAAATAGATCGCTCGATAGCGTGGATAGTTGGACCGCATAACATGCAAACCAAGGCCGGCGGATTCGAATTCCGCTCGATATATCGATTTTATTCATTCAAAGGTCAATTTAAAGGCATAACCTATTGCTCACCAGTCACCTGACTACTACGTGGTTCTTAATCAATATCGTTGTATGACCAGTTTTAGCTGGCACGCGCGTTTATAACTAGTGAAATGGAACACCGATGACTTTTTGAAACCCCAAAACATGTTTAAGCTTTCTGCTGTATGTGCAATTTGGACCTGCGACTACGCAATTAGCACGTATTTAACCTTTCAATGGTTTTCAATATAATAAATCATTTATCAGACTGCACGAATTGCATCAAAATACATTAGATGAGTACAAACGCCTAGTCTTGACGCAGCGGTTTTTGAAGATGATGGGTATTACTCCTGATACAGATTCGCCAAATTAACCCTGTGGTAATTTAAAAATCCATTGACTTCGGGTTTAGTAATATATACAAATCTCCCGGGGTTAAAGGGTTAAGGTCCGCCTTTAAACCAGCGTTGAATTAGGTTAAAAAACTTTTGACTCAAAGATGGGGTTTCTGGTTGGTGGCACTACCAAGCAACATATACCTCCCTCTAAGTAGATTGTATCGATAGCATATAATACTGGCGGTAGGAGCGTTGATTTAGTTTGGCGTGGCAGTTTGAAATCCGAATTTGCCCTGGGGTGGGGTTAAAGGTGCGTGTTCCGATCGTCTTTGGGACCCCCTGATTTACCCAGAAGTAGTATCGTTTTTTGATATCAGACGAATAGCCGTATTTTTCTCATTGCGTCCTGACATTGAGCCCTCAACTCCATTTCATTGCCAAAATAAAACCAAAAAAACCGCCGTTTTAGTGGTGTAACCATCAATATTAGCACAGTATGAATGGGTTTGCAACGTGCATTATTGCGTTCTGGCGTCAAAACCCAAGGTTGTTTCCCACGGTACGTGATGGGGTTTATGTGCAAGTGGCAGCTTCTCATATCAAGTAGAGAACGCAATACACATAAATCGGAACAAGCACCTTTAATACTCAATAACCATAAAAAATCGGGTATTTTTGTATGAGTCTTTATAACACTTGGCAGTACTCTAGTCCAAAGATTCAAAGCATCGCTTTATTAATTCTATTCTATCCGTACGTGAACTGCTGAACATAATACAAATACAAGCGATACTTAAGTTTCTTTTTCCTTCCTCTTCTTTCTATCAAGCGATAAATCCTAACAGCATTCTCAAGCTCTTATTTTTTCCCGTAATGTGTTAAACACATCCCTCAGGTCATAACTCTTTGATTGTTAGCTTTATTTGTTTTCACTTGTAACCGTAGCTAAATTTTTGAAGACAAAACCACTTTACAAGAAGTACGTAACTATAGCCAGCTTTGTTTATCATCAACCTTTTAAAACGAGGGAATATTTGCACTTAAACAGACCACCGACTTGTTAACAAACGACTCTCAGTTTATAACACCTTAATTCAGTTTAAGGGATGCAAAGCCTCGGGCATTTGGAAGCCATTTTCCGCCGTGAATTCGATCGTTGGTAACTGGCTAGATTACGTATGTTTGGTTACGGTTAACAATGTGTCTTACAAATTAGACATATCCACGGCGGATGGTAGTATTACGAAGTTGAAAGTTCCAAGTTTAAAATAAGGATTATTATTTTTTTCTATTGCCAACATTGCTTTATATAATGAGAGTGTTTTCGAACGATTTCAATTTAATTCGAGTTTTATCTTCTGATTAAATTCTTTTGATTAGCTTAGACTTTATATCATGCAATTCGCGTCAGATAATACCTTTCTGTCAATTACATATTAAATTAATAAAATTGCCTTTGTTTTACTTGGGATGTTCCAGAGACTCATTTGATATAGCACGGGTCTGATAAAAACTTTGGAAACAGTGATGCTACCGTGTACTATTTATTCAGGCACTTGCAGACTTTACATTACCTCGATTAAACATACGCGCGTCTCCATAATGAAAGTATCGACTTAAAGAAAAATTTTCAATTTTACGGAAGGATATTACACGAGTTGCGCTTCCATCCGTGCTGAGAATTGGCTAAGGGCGTAGCCCCGAAGCCATTCTCATCCACAAGGGAGAGTTACAGTGTCATATCCGACTTAACACCCATCTGGGACTCACCCTATTGCTTTTTTTGCCATATTTGCACGAATGGAGTGTTGTTTTGAAGTTAGTTGCCATTCACAAGATAATCAATTACCGATTAAAGCCGATAATGTATTCAAAGGTTGGTAGGAGGTGTGAATTAAGAGTCTCTAAAACCCGCATACTGGACAAAACATTCTTCGATTTGTATTGCCCGGAAGATTAGGTTCAATATTGATCGCATTTTCAAGTCCCCGCATCAGCATTTCGTACTACAGCTTTCATTGGTATAGGTGCTAGGTGAATGGTGTTTGTCACAGTTTGCTACAGTGGATGTACATTTATATTTGATTACTCGTCATTGACCTCATTACCCTGTTGATAATAGAGTAGATACTGCTATTATGGAAATTACCGCAATATGTTTGGGGGGGGGGGGGGGGGGTAAACGAGAATACAAAGTGGATATGAACCCGTATCTTGGAATTAACAGCTAAATGCACTTGCAACTTGAGATGCCTTGTATATAATTTATTGTATTATGATCATGATTTCGTTGTTTCAAAATGAAATAACCGATATGCATGGAATGAATCCAATCTGAATCTGATGAGTTATGGATTTACCGAAGGATAGATCTGTACATACTGTATCCATAACCAAGATATCCAGTAAATGCCGTTGGCAGAATCATAATTCGGGAATATAAAACTGAAAATCGACTAATGGCTCTACATGGGGACAAGATTTCATCGGTAATTTTGTATTTTCTCCCTGGATATGCCAAGATTATGGCACTGGTATCGTGTGAAAGTGCGTGGTCTCGTTTTTTCCTATTAGGCCAAAAATATGTCGGCTTAACGCTCACATAACAGGTTTTCAAATCGATTTACAACATTCGTTTTTTAAGGAAAGTATTTTCAATTATTTAATCGTGGCCGATTAAAAATGTCGCGGCAATAGTTTCATACGATTAGCCCCTTTAAAATGTTACAGGAGCATTTTTTTTATTTATGACATACACTCACGAAACACTCTAACCCTAAAACCAAAATTTAAAACAAATAATGGTTAGATGTACCAACATGAAAAACCTGTGTAGCGCATAGCCTATTGACTTAAAGGTGCCAACGAGAGATTTTGAGGCACCCAAATATGGCGTCATAATATAGTAATTCATATAGATTAGATCACTCAATAGATATCTTACCTTGTATTCGCTACAGAAATGCCTTAAAAGAGAGAAAAAAGAGGATTTGATTTGATTATATGTCCAATGTAAACTAGGCTGAAGTTTCTATTGCAACATATACGAAATTAGAATTTCACAATTTTGTACCAAAGAAACTTCTCAGCTTAATCCTTTTTAGTTGGGATATTTTTATGAAAACCGTAACATCAGGGACAAAATCAGTACTGTCGAGTTTTTAAGGAACGCCTATGTGAAACTCTCGTTGCACCTGTAATTGGCGCTATAGAAAAGCATGCTTTGTTTTTCTGTCGTGCACGACAGAAAAATCCAATGCCTCTAAATTATTATTAAAGTAAAGACGGCGTATTCAGCTCCTTATTCACTTCTGTGTGATTGACTATGTTGACCGGGCATTTAAAATAATGCAAAACTCGGTTCGAAAAAAAAAATGGGGCGCGGCCTTCTACGAAATGTCTCTTTTTAAAATAAAAAAAAATGAAATTTACGGCGCATAATTTCTATGAAACAACTGAAATTCATGCCTAACTTTACAACAAATGTTACAGTAGAAAATACTCTGATCTGGATTTAGGCTTAGATCAAATAAACCAGGGGAAAACACAAATTAAATACACCCCTTATAAAGAAAACGCACAAAAGATACAAAGAACGACAAATTAAAAAAACAATACTGAAAAAATATTTTAGTCCTAAGTACACGATAAAAAAAGTTGAAGGAATAAATGAAATAAAAGGAGCTTACAGGATATTTTTAATGTCATTTAAAAATTCAAATTTCAAAAATTCAAACACAAAGAATTTATATAGTTGAAAATGTATTGAATACTCCAAGTCATCCAAAATAATTAAAAAAGACATTCTTGTGAGATTCATAAACTTACCCTAGAAAAAATAAACACAAACACACTAAATTACAAGGAACGACCAAAAATTAAATAGTTTATGGTATAACATCGTTATTTTCATGTGATTTTATCAAATGCAATCTATTTTAAATTGTGCTCATATTGTAATACCTACTCTGTATTGTTTTTCCGGCATTGTTTTGCGCGAATTGGAGAAGAATGATCCAATAATACGCCTTCGTAAAATCGGCGAAAGCAGTCGCTTTTCTGAGTTAGAATGCGTTGTTATTGTTACTTTCGCGCCATTCGTGCAAAAATAATGGAGCGAAAAAACAGTAGGGTGACGTCCAGATGTGTTGTTAAATATGGATAAGGCTAAGAATTCGGGTTGATGTATTGATTTATATCGATTAAAGCTGGGCATACACTCGTACAATCGATGATCCTTTGAGTCTCTTATGACGTCACAAATCCTTTAAATATTACACTGAGAGAGAGAAAGAGAGCTAGATTTCTCTATGTAATGTAGTATGAACCCCCCCCCCCCCCAAAAAAAAAACCCCCCTGTACAGAATAAAATCTATTTTTGGGATTCGTTAGCCGTTTTAATTTTCAAGCTTGAACGCAATAGAAGTTCAAAATATTTCAACAATCCCACAGGGTACTTATGATCGGGCTACCCGTTTTCTCTTCCCTTTTATATATGGAAACCGGACGGTTTGTTCAACTATTTTCAACCTCGGTGGACAAGCGCCTCTTCTTTCACGTGTGGCCTGATTTAACAGTATTAGCAGTCGATTGATCATGGCATATACTTATTGGATAACATTTAAATACAACACATTGACCTATAATTATTTAATCTCATATCATATTATGCATGTATATACAAGGCGTTTGCTTAAAGAGACAGTAACATGTCCAAACCCACGAAAACTTTAATAAAATCACCTCCACATTTTAGAAAAATAATTAGGATGTTTATATTCGTGAAATGTGGCAGGAGTAAGTTATGTATCTTCATTATCTCAGTTTGACTGTCTTGTCAGCCCCGGCAATGACATCATTAGCAGCCTTCATTGTGCGTCTACATTTATATCATTCCTGCTTCAAGAAGGTGCCAGGTGGATTAGCATATACAACAGCAAAGTATGTTAATGCCTGCAGTGCCATAAAATAATGCCAATGTATACAGACAGCTGACAATATGATGGTCAATGTCCTGTGCTTACAGACAAGTCAAATCAAGACGATAAGAATCGTATCATACTCTTGCAAGATTCAACAGATAAATTTATTTTGTAAAAGTTTGAATGTGATTTAGAGGATTAATGATATTTTTTGCATATTTTTTCTTTGGCATACTTACGTTCGTTAAAGAAAAAACAAGAGCAAAAAAAGGACAACAAATCGACTGGTTTTCACCAAAACAATGCTTCTTGAAATGGCCGATACGCAATGATTTTTTTTTTCCGAGGGGGGGGGGAGGGGTTTGGGACTCGAAAAAAATGACCTTTTTAGGGGAAAAGTGGACCGTACCCACCTAAAATGGTCCCCTCTTTTTTATTTATGTCAACGCTAATCTAGGCATTAACGCAAGTAATCTAATTAATAACGCTGACGGATTGGCGCCAAGATAGCGATTAACATCCCTTTTGAACTCTGCAAGTCCTGGTTAGTTGCTACATGAGCAGGAAAGGCATTCCATAAGCTTACAGAGAAGTTTGGACCTTGGGACTTCACAGCCAAGGTCATGAGACCTGACTGAGCGCCTAAGGCGAGCCATCAACTGAAAGCAGCTCAGGTCATCAGCTGCCAAGGAAGATCTGGTGCTTGTCCATAAACATGCCGTGGAAAAGATTGACATTTCCAACTGCCCTGCGATGACCAAGTGGTTTGATGTGGTGAGAGGTGAGATCATCTCGGGGATACCAATGATGGAAATGGCACGTCTCTGGTACATCTAGTTTGGATATTGAAGTGGTGTTTTGCTCCACACCATGCTGACTTGCATATTCAATGTTGGATCGAACAATGGATTTATATCAGCCCTTTCATTTGTCCCCTGGATAGGGTGTAGCTCACGGAGCAATCCTAGTTGCTGACTGTCAGTTTTAGCCATTTGGGTAATCACATAGCTAGACAGTCATTACTGATGGAAGATACCAATTAGATAGACACTGTTAGGCCTCGCTAGAGTTGTTTTAAAGAGGTGGAGACTTGGATGCCCTGTTGCAGCATCTTTCTTTTTTGATATTGTTACGTTTTACACTTGGCAGCACCGAAAAGTACATTCCATGAAGTTGCCAAGACTCGATTTTCTGCTGGTCTTTGTTGAGAGAAGATGGAGCTGGGATTCTGTTTCTTTGAACTTTGAACTCTGCAGTATGACATCATCTGTGTAGAGGAGGATGGATTCATGGTGTCTTCTTGTGATGTCGTCAATGACTATACTAAAAAAAGAGGGGCCGAGGGATTGGCCTTGTGGTACCCCCTGCGTTAATCGACTTCTTGCTGGATACCCTCCTGTTTAGGATGACTCTGAGGGAGCGGGCACTCACGTAGTCCTTTAGCCACCTCAGTAACTTAACTGAGAATCCTAAGGCAGAAAGCTTGGCCAGAGACCAGGAGGCCACACTCTGTCAAATGCTTTGCTGATATCATGACATACAATTCTAGCTTCTCTCTGTCATTGATGGATTAGTGATGCATTGGGAAACTTAGGTCAGGGCAATCAGATGTAGAATGACCAGACCTAAAGCCCATACTGTCTGTTTGATATCAATTAATGCGCATCAAGATGGTGGCCACATTATTTTCATAATCTTCGTCTCCTTACCTTTGGGATAGCATAGATAGCAAGGAGATCGGTCGATAGTGATAGGGCGAATTTTTGCCCGTCTTATGACATGGGATGACTTCAGCTACTTTCCACATCACTGGCAGTGGCCATTATCAATCAAAGTTGAATAGACGGGCAGTGGAATCGCCAGTTCTGGGGCAGCATTTTCTCAAAACGATGGCTTGAATGCCATCTGGTCCGAAGGCAATTGTTTACATCTAGTTTCACGGTGTTTCTTTACCTTCCGTGGCCAGAACACCATCTTCCACAACTTAAGGTAGTTCTCTGAGGAATGCTGGAGACAGGCTTGTAATTTTCAGCAGCAGGAAGGTAGACTTTTCACTGAAGAAATTCCAAAACATTCGCTTTTGTCTCGGCATAGAGGAAAAAAGGAGAGACGTCTGTCGAGTTGCTGATTTTAAGACTGTTTTCAGACTTCCTCCTTTTCCCATTAGGCTACGAGCTTCCACCACAAGACTTAGATGCCGTCTGGAGCTCGTCGTCATTTTATCCTACCCCCCCCTCTGATCTTGTGAGTGAAGCAGCTTTCCTAGAAACAGATGTAGACTCGTTTTCTAGCCTTGTTGTAATTTAGCGAGCTTCGGAGTTCCAAGAGATTTCCACCTTCTCCAAGCAATATCTGTTCCTTCTTTTTGGACCTTTTAAACATCTCCTCACCAAAAGTGGATTTCTTGTAAAATTCTCTAAAATCTGACCTTTTTATCAAAAAAAATCATCAATAAGTGGACCTTTGGCCTCCACCCCGCATTCATCAAATAGTGGACCTTTGGCCTCCACCCGACCCCCCCCCCCCCCCCTACCACCCACACACACACACTACGGGCCGCTCTTGCATATTGGAAAACGGAACTCGCCTTTTAATTGTATATTTTAATAGTCGTTACCTGGGGAGGGCACGCGCCGAATATTGTTTAAAAAAGAACATGTTCGCTTGCCGGATTCGAACCAGCGACCTTCTATTACTACCGCACGACGCTCTTGCCAACTAAGCTATCAAGCAAGGGTTGGTAGAGGAGCAAATAGATATTTATCTATAGTGTTTACACCCGAGAGGTGTCCTTCGCTTTACCTAGCGGACAGCATCAGACGGTATATTTACAAATACGATATTTGTTTTAGAAATTTAACTATTAGTTCTCCAGTTAGA
>JAMKCH010045739.1:0-10888 GCA_023653785.1 Ophioderma brevispina | reverse complement strand
GCATATTTAAAAATATTAAGATCTACACGTCCGGATGAGATTATTTTGAAATTCTCCAACCCTTGAGGTGAAAAGATTTACATACAAATTTAGCTGCCTTTTCATAGTTATAGCTAGCATCTTTCTAGCCTCTTTACACCATAACCTATTAATAGTTTATTTTATAGGATCAGTCTTATTCAAATGGTTAAACAAATTTGTATTTAGTTTCAAAACAAACACAAATTAAAAAACACAAAAACACAAATATTTCATTTTTTTTATGATGGCTTTAACAAAAATTTCGCGCCCCCCCCATCTCTGTCACAAAAAATTCGTGTCCCCCCACCCCAATTTGTTTAACAAAAATTTTGGTAACCAACATGATTTCCTCCATCCACCCCCGGCGTAAATTATGAACACTCCCTAATAAGTGACAATTTTATTAAGAATTAAATTATAATAAACTTAGAATTTCGCGGTTCTCGGCTTTCGCGCCGCTATATTCAAGAATATAAGTGTGGGCGCCCCATGACCTTTGACATGGCAAGTTGACATTTGATCTTATCAACATATGAGGGATAGCATGGTGCACCTATGACAAAAGTTTGGTTCAATTGACTTCAAATTTCAATTTAGATTTTACATTTTTAGCCCCAGTTTTCATACCTTGACCTCAAATGACTTTGACAGTTTCAATTGACCCTTTGAACCTCGTTCAACATATGAGGGATCCCATGTGCACCTATGACAGAAGTTTGGTTCCCAATTGAAGTTAAACTTTCAATTGAGGTCAATTAAAAAAAACTTAAAAATTTTTGACACACACATCCATACAACACCCACACACACAATTACACACATACATACACACGCCAACCGATTGCTAAGTGGTCATGCCAGCTATAGTGGCGGCCCACAAAAATCTGATAGTTTGATTTTCTCTATCCAAGTCACTTCCCATATGAAATCTGGGTATGGGCCTGGCGGGGAGGGGTGATCTCTTATCAGTAGGCCCCCTTAGCCATGATAAGTCTAGCACACACTATGTGTGGCCCCAAGATGATAGTTAATGAATTGGGTCTAACAACGTAAATAAAGACTTGGAGGCTTTGTTCAACGCGGTGTAGGACAAGTGAGCAAGAGTGCAGATCTCGTAAAAAGTGTGGGGGGGGTCGATGATGCGATGTTGCAAGAACGCATTCACACAGCATTGTACACCAATGAACAGGTTCATCGTGAGGCTTTATTGTCATCATGTTGAAAATGTTTGTATTGAAACATTGTCCAGTGCTTGGCACATTGTGAAATTATGTTGATTTATATACCTCAGGTTGATGTGATTTGCAAAATATCGTTATTACAAACTTATGGAACCAGGGCTGAAAATTAAAAAAAAAAAAAAAAAAAAAAATCCGACACGCGGCCGACCGACCATTATGTCAGAGGATCATGGACAATCAAACATTTTTTTTTTGATTATCTTTGCACTTTCTTTACCGTTTTTTTCATAGTAGCAATCTGCATCTAAATGGCTAGGCAGTTATAACGACGGGTTCATCCTTCTACAGTATTTATAAGTTTGACGTTTCATACAGATATATTAAAAGGTTAAGAGAGCCTGGATTGCATTGGCATCATTCCAAGGCCGTTAACAGTGGTATTTATGCTCACTTTATTTGTCCTGTGTTTTTTGTTTGGGCAATTGCTGTAGAAGTGCCACTTAATAGGATTCAATTGCCCAGCAATCGGTCCCAACAAATCACAGGGCACAGGACAATGCTACACAATAAAAGATATTGAAAGCAAAAATAAACCTCGATTGTTGGACCGATTGCTGGGTAAACAATCCAATGACGGGCACCTTTTTACGGCGCATTAGATGGCTGCAAATCAAGGAAAATGTACTATTGTCCTCACAGAAGCATGTCCTTATAACCATGCCTATAGGTGAAAGCTGTAGTGAATGATTTATGAGAAAATTACTTCTCTCATATTCCTCTATATAAATGCTGTAAAAGTGGAAATATTAAGTATTTTGTACACTCGGATTAGTAAGAAGCTATAGAACCTGTTCAGTGTTGTAAGGTGGAACATGACTTCTTTTGCCCACTTAATTCCTCCCATTGTCAGAGGGAGAGGCTCCAAGTTGTGCCAAAATACACTATAGATACTATAGTTATTTTTACCGTAGGGTGCATTATGACCTCGGTTCTTCCTGGTGTTATCTAGGTTGTGCTTTATAAAGGTCATGTTTCATCTTTTGTGAATAAAGTATAGTACGGCTAGCATAATTTTGTTTCAAATTGCCCGTCAATTAGCAAAAGCGTTACAACCAATGTGGTCAAAAATTTGATGTAAAAGCTTTTGGGCTGTTACTTTGAAGGGTAAAATGACAAACTAGTGCAACATTACGACAATGATTAGGGGCAACTGCACTAAAAGGTGGTATGGGTTTCACCAAGTTGTGCCTCTTCTGGCAGTTCTTTACTCACTCCTGTTCAGGTAAGCTTCAGTTCTTTACTTTGACACAAAAACAATTTATAGCTCCATGGCTAAAATTTTGCAAGTTCTTTCAGCACTACAACCTCCAATTTCACCCGAAATTAATTCACAAGTTCCAACAGGTCCTACGTTCACTAAAATTTCAGTCTCAATCCCCCAAGTTGGCTCTACATAGGGTCCAGGAGACTAAGCAAAAAAGAAATGTTTTATGCGCGGATTTTGCCTTCCCGCGTGGAAACAGGGGTGTGGTATTTTTCTATCAGTAAAAGTTGTTTTGTAATGATCAGTACAAGCTGGCAAGATAATCCACTTTATAATCTTGTATATCCGGGGCAGGCAGTTGTGATCCCACCCCGGCCCATTGCAGTAGGGATCAGGGTGAACAGGTAAGGGTAATTGCTCTTTGTTTACATGAAGCTAGTGGACCGCACATGGATACGTCGCAGGACGAGATGAAAAGGTGCATAATTCTACTAGTGATTGTGAGAGTTTAATTAATCTTAATGCACACTTATTCAATTTGTGTATGATCCATAATGATACTCACATGTATCCAATTTAAATGCAGCAATGGGGTAGGGCACCGACGAAAAATGGTGTCAAAGTAAAACTGTACCATTGCAGCCAATTTTCTAACATCACAACTCTTTAAAGGTCCATGGTCCGATCACTAATAGCCTCGTCCCCAGAACCCCAGATTTAACCGGAAGTGGTCAAAATTTTGGTATCTAAAGAAAGCAGCTATTTTTCTCATTTACCCTGTGAAATCTTAGGGCCAAAGGATATTTGGTTTGGAAGTTATGAGCGAAAATATGCCCCATTTGGGCGACCAATATTAATTTTACACAGTATTCTGTGTGCTTATAAAATCGCGTTTTTAGCTCTCACATCAAAACGGATTGAAATATCGGCGCAAAACTTTGCAGATGGGGTTTTGGGGTGAAGACCCTTCTATCAAGATGAAAACTTTATACCTAAATCGGGCCATCGCCATCCCCCTTTAATTCATAAACTGCGCGTGTTGTTTGATGTTTGCCGATGGAAGGCGTAAGCGAATTACAGAAAAACATTTATAGGGAATAAATTTCCATAAATTACTGTTTAACCAATCAGTAAACGCAAATACAATCCTGTGACCTTATTCTGAACATAGATCTGAAACACACTGTCATGAATATTCAGCATCTCAATGTGCAACCAAAACTGGAAATGACGAAGAATCGTCTTCTGCGCATCTCCATACAAATCCTATCAGAAATTCTCTGGTGAGGTAAAATGACCAGTCTTGCAGGTCGTGATTATTTTATGTGCAACTTATTCTTTTCACCTTCCAAGGATTCAAAACCTGTTAGAACTTTTAGTAGCGAATGTACTTTTCCGTCGATCAGCGGACATCTCCAGCAATTTTTCAAAACGAAACCGTTTTTCAATACATTTGTTTCTGATTCTGGTATCCGCTCTCTAGCTCTTTCTACCGCCACGATTTCAACTAACGGTATAATTACTTTTTTCAAGCATCTCGGTCAGTTAGTAGGCCCAAGGAAATGTATGGTTACCATATTTGCATGCATATTAGGCATTTAATGATTCAAATACTATGATCCATTGTTTTTTTTTTTAATTTTTGATTATCGGGAAGATTCTGACCTATCATGAAACAGATCATTATAGATGTACCATATATAAACAAGGCAGTTCTCGAACCACAAAGGTCCCCCGCCCGTCGCGGTAGTAAATGGAGCAAAATATAATTTTAAGATCACAGGGAGAATTGTGATGGTGACCATACAACTATTTGTAGTTATTTGACCTTAGATGACCCTACTTGACCTTGAAGAAGTGACCTTCACAATTTTCAGCAATGAATGCTTACTACACCCATCAGTTTTCATGACCATAATACCATGTGTATGGATTTGACCTTGGATGACCCTGCATGACTTTGAAATGACCTTCAATTTTTTGGCATTGAATGCTGACTACACCCACCAAGTTTCATCATCCTACCACAATTGACAAGGGTTATAGCAATTTTATGCCATTTGACCTTGAATGACCCCGCATGATCTTGAAATGACCTTCAAATTTTTCGGCACTGAATGTTGATCACACCCACCAAGTTTCATCATCCTGCCACAATTGCCAAGAGTTATAGCAATTTAATCCCATTTTGGACCAAATTTGACCCTATTTTTGACCATATTTGACCTTTGACCCATGCCCCACCTCCGAACTCATCCACTACCTTCTTGGGCGACATCTATGGTGCGAAGATGGACACCCATACTTGCTTAGATCCAAAGATATCGTGCTTACAAGGCTCATACCTGCCAACCTTTGAAAGTGGAAAATCATACTCATGTGCGTGCGACGCACGCACGGCGAGCGGCTTGCCGCGAAGCCTTGAACGGGTGGGGTGCAGGGGCCCGCCTTAGCTTAGGGGGACAGCGCCCCCGGAAGCTCCTGGATTTTAAGCATTTTACTGTGTTCAAGAGCCCATCTCTTAGCACATTTTTTTTGCTTTTTATTGTGTCAAAAGGAGTCATTGTTAGCACATTAACAAAAAATTCAGCATGATATAACACAAAACAAAATTCAATCAAACTCATATGCCTAATTAGTTTTATGTGGGTGCCTTTCCTTCAGCAGCATTTGCATGTAATGCTTAAATTTGTCGTCAATTTCTGTGATTCCGAAACGGCTTTCTTCTCGGCCTCTTCATTATATGGGTTTCTGTTTATTGACATGTCGTTTTATGTCATTCCTTCCTCCGGAGCCCAACGATGTGCCTGATATCGGTGCGACCCAAACCATGGCAAAAACGGTATGTTGGCCCTTAGAGAGTTTGACACGCCAACGGATATATCTCTCTATACTCCTCTAAAAATTTTTGTTTCCTAGAAGACCGGGCTCGCATCTGGCACTGTTAAAATTCCGAGATTTTACTTCCTAAAAATCGATGTTCCGAATTGGACTATCAATGGTTTGCACATGTGAAACAAAAATGGCAGGCTACCCGGGAGAGTCAAATATTCGTTGTAGCGAATGACTTAGTTACAAGAACACGCAAAACAAGTATACAATCTGAATTTGTACTCGGCAATTGATTGTCGGATTAGCGCCATCTATAGTTCAGATATTGCCCTTCCAGGGGCGCACCCAACGTCATTTGATTATTTTGATTTGATATATTATTCTCAATATTTTTTTTTTTTAAACTTTTTTCTCACTCAAGATTTTCAAAAACGTATGATTCACGTTTTTTGGAACTTTTAGAACTCAAAAAACGGACAAAATATGGCAAAAAATGTATATAGGTTGCTAGGCCTGAAGGCTTAGTATAACAATATAAAACCCTATTTTTGACCAAATGTGACCCTATTTTTGGACCAATATTTGACCCCTATGACACATGACCCACTTTACATCCAGCCAACGGCCTACTTGAGATGCACTCTATGTTGTTTCGAAGATGGACACCCACACTGCTTAGATCCAGGATATTGCGTGGACGCAAAAACCACACCGGACGCGGGCATTTCTATAGTCCCCCTTTGCCAACTAAAGTTGGCGGGGGGGACCAAAAAAAACTTACCTAATGAAATGGACATGCAACCTAGGGCACGATGCTGCACAGATGGAACAGTCCTATCATAGGAAGACTCCATAGGCTAACAGATGCCCATGTTGGAGTTTTAGATCCACAATCAAAGCATTGCTAGAAAGGACAAAAATACAAGAACAATGATTGACTATCATTTCACAAAATAGCTAATTTCTTTTAGATCCCCATCACATGCTATGGGTAGCCTATTATCAGGAGTTTATAAAAAAAATGTGCAATTGATTCCTATTGCGTATTCACCTTGGAACATTAAAGACAGGGCACTGTCCCACATTCCCCATCCACCCTCCCCAACATTCCACCCTCCCCTTCCCCAAACCCCCAGTTGTCCCTCCCCAAAACCCCAGCGACAACAGCGCCCCCTCCCAAGTGCCGCCCGTGCCGGACCGGTCCCAACAGCCCACCGCCGCGCCCCAGGCCCCAAACAACCTCCAGCAGACCACTCCCCCGGCCCCGCACAAGATCCACCGGCCTAACGCACCAACACCGCAGAGCGCCGCCCTCCATACGCAGCGCCCCGAACACCTCAAATCGGGGAACCACCCCAGCGCCCCGGCCCAACACCCCCCCCCAGCGGCCACGGGCCCAAATAGGCCCCCCACGGCCCTCTGATGGCCTCTCCAGACAGCCCAACGGACACGGCAAACAGCCGCCCCAGGGAGCCCCGGGTCCCAACAGACCATGGACCCCGGCCCAACGCCCAACATCCCCAGCGGCCCCTCCCCACAGCCCAAGCGGCCCTGCCCAACAGCCCCAGCGGCGCCTGCCAAACATCCCAGCGGCCCGTCCCAATCAGCCCCAGCGGCCCCGTCCGCAAAACAGCACCAGCGGCCCGGACCCAACAGGACCCATTTATCCTTCCCAAATACCTTACTCCTTCCCAACACCTCATCTTTCCCTTCTCAACACACACCAGATCCCCTCCCAACGTGCGGGCCTCTACCATCCCAAACACCATTATGTCTGGAATCAAATCTTAGATGCATCGGACCCTGCGCCGATCGCAGTGAGTATATGCGCGAGGTAGTAGAAAATTGACCTTTGTTGAATTGGCCAATCACGCTTACGTTAATAGAATGCCTTGTACAGCAATCTTGTTCATAATTGTTGGACCACTCCGGTTCCCTTCTGCATTTAACCCTCGTGCATGTTAGCACGGCACACTTTGGCAATCTTGATTGCCATAGGTACTTTCAACAACTTGGACTTGGGATGGGATTGGGGGACGAAAGTTATAGTGACAAGGGCTTAGAGCCTAGATTCCTTGCAAAAACTGCCCCAATATTACGAAGTGTCCAAGGATTAGGAAACAGATTCGAGGTCAAGTCACCACAGTGAAGCTGTGAATGTACAGAATCAAACAGAGTAAATGTACCAGAGTTTTTATTTTTGCGATTGTCAAGGGAAAGTTCATTAAATGACTAATTGACCCCAAATCTAACAAATTCAGGTCCCTGACTAAGGGTGATACTAGTGATAGGGCTCTTTCTGGCATTATGTCTTTTTAAAGTTCTATAATATTATATTTCAAGCTACAACCCCGTTTTTGCAGCGATCTGCCGATCTAAGCTCTATTCCGGTTGCGTAAACATCATTCTCATGCTCTGTTTTTCTTTCCCAGACCACGTCTCTTTTTTTTCGCAGTCATTTACGGTTAGTACAGTCATGGTGTGCTTAATTCAATCGCAGTAGTGTGAACGTTATGGACCTTAGCTGATTTCCTGATACGATGATCGCATCATCACAGATTTGAGTTAATATGGATTTCAGTGTGTACTATGAAGGGTTTTAAGAAGTCCGAATATGCTCAAACAATCTCCAAACTACGTACCCCATACATTTGAAACTAATGTACTTGGTACTCTAGGTGGTAAAAAATGGTAGAAAAATAATCTTTTCCCTAGAGCATCCCCCCCAATTGGAAGGCGGAGCTTTCAACACTCTAGCGAAATGCCATCATCAGAGCAACCTAACAGTCATGATGTTGCACCTTATATAACACCCAGTGAACGAAAGGGGGGAAAAGAAAATAACCGATGATCAAAGGATACCCCAGTAATGAAGCATTCCGGTTCATTGGTCGAGAGCATCCTTTGAGTAGTCTACCCCCCATCAGGAGGAACTTCCGCTCCTTTGTCCATATTGAAGTTGTTAGGGGTTAGACTTATGTACCAAAGCTTCCATGAGTTTCCTTCAGTCCAATTAGTGTTCCAGACCAGAATTGTAGTCTTGTCCAGTCAATGTTATGTGGCTAGTCCACACATGCTCTGCGATGGCCGATTTTTGTGTGTTGGCCGTCTGAGTCGCTTTCTGGTGTTCGTCGGTTTCTCTTTTCACTGATTGCCGGTTTCAACGATGTACAGTCACTTTGTCACATGATCCACAAGAATTAGAATAGATAACTCCAGGTTGAGTTCCTTGAGAACAGGGCTTAGGGGTGTACTAGTTGTTGTGTAGAGTGTTATTATCATAAAATACACCGTAGATTCTCTTCTGTTATCCTTTTTTTTTTTTTGAACTTGCGAATAGCCTCAGCAGGAAGTAAGGCAAAATAACTGTAGCGTTGAGTACGTCATTGGTAGGATAGAGACAGTATCGGCGCTGGGTCGCGAGGTTGGTGAGTCATGTACAACCTTTGAAGGGTAATTGTTCAGCTTCCAAAGGTGGTGGATGTGAGCCTTTTCACATTACTTTTCCATAGTGTTCGACGGAACATTGTCAGTTCTTTGAAACAGAAGACACAGAGCGTTCCGCGGACACTGGATATGAGAAAGCTGAATTCTGAATTTGGCCATCTCCTCTTAAACATACCTATCAATCAAAAAGACCCCTAGCTTACTGAAAGTTATACAAATCCGGCCAGCCAACCATTGGAGTTTGCCCTCGACTTGCTCTAAAATATTAAAGTGAAACATAAGGAAATTTCTGGTGTATGGCCCTCAAGTAGGTAACTTTCTAACGTGTTCGGCATTCTCTCGCCCTTCAGCTAATATAACTTCAGAACCCCTGGTTTAAGGTTTTATGATTTTTAATTAATTATAACCCAATTAACCCCAATTTATTAATTACAATTTTTGTGTAGACCTTGTAGATGTACATGGTACAGGGGGCTAGATTAAAAGTTGTATTTGTTTATATTTATTGGAACTACTATCTTTCTGATTTTGTTAATTTTCCGTGAATACATGTATCATGATCGGTCATGACCTTTATCAACCTAATCAATTATTTGGTATTAATTGCAGGTAAATACAATTAAATTGACTCAGAAATTGCAACATGTCCCGAAAGGAGAATATCTGTTAAAAGCAATTCTGTATTAAAGTTACCACATCATACAATATGTATAGACAATAAATTACTTTTTCCCCATGGCGGGGTGTTTGTACATACCCTCACCGCCCACTCCTCCACCGCCACTCCACCAAATTTGCCGTCATAATATTTGTGATTTTTGCCTAATTAAACAATGTTAATGCTCATAAGATCAAATGACAATACAAATTTTATTTAGAAAGTAGTAAAGCTGTGACAAAAGGTGCCCTAACTTAAAAAAATGAACACTTCAATGCTCTTGCAAGCAGATTGTGAAACCATAGAAGGGAATCAAATGTAAACGCACCAACTATATGGGTGTCCCACCAAATGACACATGACCAGTAGCATGATTTGTCATGCACTATAATGCATCTGGCCAACGCTTAATTATCACTGATAATTGTGTCTTTTACATGGGCGCTTGCATCTGCATGAAAGCCATACTACAGTTAATTGTGTGGAAAGCCCGTCACCTGTGGTACAAATAAAAGGGCCCAACGGCCGCGATATGCGCCCACAACACTAAATCATCCACGTTTGGGGGAATGGTAGGTAGTCTGGTAAAATAACAAAAACATTGGGAGATATTTTGCAGTCCTTTGGGGACGGGTTCCGTGATATATTAAATAAAAGTGAAATTAAAAAAAAAAAAAAAAAAAAAAAACAACAAATTTTGAAAATTCGAGTCTGTGTAGAAAACTAGGCCCTCGACTTCAGGCCCCGGGTGGTAAACATCATTACTCATGGCTCTGGTTTTTCTTCCAGACACGGTCTCTTTTTTCGGCAGTCATTTTCTCCGGTTATTACAGGTTATGGTGCTTCATCAATAGCTAGTGTTGAAACTTTCTGTGACCTTTAGTGATTTCCCTTGCGAGATGATCGCATCATCAGATGGAGTTAATATGGATTCCAGTGTACTATGAAGTTAAGAAGTCCGAATATGATTCAAAAAACAAGTCTCAAACTACAGTAACCCATACATGTGAAACTACAGTACTTGGTTACTCTAGGTGGTAAACATGAGTAGAAAAATAATCTTTCCCTAGAGGCATCCAGTGGAAAGGATGAGCTTTAAACACTCTAGCGAATGCCATCATCAGAGCAAACTAAACGTCATGTGGCACCTTATATACCCACCCAGTGAACAAGGGGGAAAAGAACAATAACCGATGATCAAAGGATACCCCAGTAAGTAAGTTTCCGGTTCATTGGTTAAGAGGCATCCGTTGAGTAGTCTACCCCATTCAGGAGAATTTCTGCTCCGTGCCTCATTGAAGGTGGTAGGGGTAGGACTTTATGTACAAAAGGCTTCCATGAGAGTTTCCTTTCAGTCCATTTAGTGTTCCTGTCCAGAAATCGTAGTCTTGTCCCAGTCAATGTTATGTTGGTTCTTTCCAAAACAGATCGGCGATAGCTAGATTTTTGTGTGTTGCCGTCTGAGTCGCTTTCTGGTACGTGTTC